>JAULJZ010065054.1:0-13341 GCA_032270985.1 Heliamphora pulchella | reverse complement strand
ATAAAAGAAATAAATAAAAAGGAAATAAGCACACAAGTATTTTAATTGGAGGATATGAATGTAATATTGACAATTACATTCATATAATGTAGTACTTTTTATAACAACTAACAACATCAAAAAGTTGTAGTTGCCAAAAATATTAGCACTATTTAATGAATTAATGAAAGAAAGAAAGTAGCAAATGTGTTAAAGTGTGAATGTGAAGAAATTAATAACTAAACAATTAAAGAAAATAACCAAATTACATGAAGCAATTAGTATTGACTATGTAAATGAAAAGAAAAAGTGAATTGAAATTGAATTTTAACCCGATCACTCCAAAAAAGAGGGAATGGAGTTAGAAAGATCAGGTATCCAAACGAGGTACCTGGATTGCTTAATAATCCTCAAGTTGGGAAAATATACTTCGATGGGCCGATCCTTGGGTGGTGATCCAAGCAAGGTTTCAATGTAGGTGTCAGAGGTTCGGATCTCGGTATTTCGGCAGGGTTTCAGTGTCGGGACTCGGAATTGCTCGGTGACTCGGCAGAGCTTCTCTCTCAAAACACCTCACTAAAATTCTACCCTTGAAAACGTACCAGGGATACGGTATTTATATAATTCTTCAACCAATGAGGTGTTGCCATGTTTTAGGATACGCCAGGCCATTTGGAGTTGGCGGTCTCCAGGTTCAATATGGTGGTCGCCATGTTTAACAGAAGTTTCACAAGGTTCTATTAGCGGTTGCCACAATGTGAGTTAGCGGTCGCCAGGTTAAAGGTGGTAGTCGCCACTTTTGGCTAGAGTTTCCAAGATGTTCTATTGACGGTTGCTACAATTAATATAGCAGTCGCCACTTTTGGAATGACTTGGACAACAAGTTATCGATGGTTTAACAAAATTTCATTAGTTTGAAGGTTTGGGTTCAAATACCGAGCTTGGATCACTTCCCGAGGATCGAACTGAAGTATCATTACACATGTTTTCATCATTTGATTCATCTAAGATTAGGCGGGGTCAAATTGGGGTGTCTACATCACCCACGAAATAAAAGCAGTCACTCACCGGTGTATAAACAAACACTCGACATTAATCGTTATCATTAAACGCACGCAAAGATGGTCAACCAACTATCCCTACGACAACGTCAAAGGTAGTCATATCAAGCATGATAGAATCGAACACTAAACGATGACTGGTGATCCCCACTTCACAAGATCTATAAAAAAAATTTCAACAAGATACTCCACGTACAACACACAACCCATACTTTTACCGCTAAGCTCATAAAAGATGCGAATGCATATTAAAGAAATGAATGCGATGCTCCCGTATAGATGGCAACATTGGCCCAAGAATCGTACATTAAGAAGGTACCTCATATCGCTAATGTCTAGCGAAGTCATCTGGCACCCGGTGCCTTAGAAGTACTTGGTCCAGAAATGGTGTAGAATTGACCCTGTGTTCCTTGGTTTTGTCCACCATGCTCCTACACTCCTGGCTGCCTCACAGACTAAACTGAAGTGGTCCCCTCTGCAACCCTAGAAGTATATGCTGCTAGCGACTGCCTGAACCCCTGTCGTCCCAGAGACTGGACTGGCTGCGAACTGAATGTACTCTGAACATTCCCTCCTTAAGGGTAATTGTGGTGAAATATGCCCTGTCTGGCCACACTGAAAATAAATAAGTGATGCTCCCTCTTAGGACTGAAACTGAAACTGAGATTGCCTTTTCTGTGTGCACTCACTCATACGGTGACCCGACCGTCGACAAAAATAACATGTGATCCCGCCGTGATCAGATCGCCTCAATGACACCACAGAAGGTGCGAGAGTCGAGCATTGCTACTGCTGTGACCCTGTAGAGAAAGAACCCCAATCGTTATGCCTCTGACGCTTAGATTAGTGTCCCTCTGACTGCCTACTGACCCCTACTTGTTGGATCTTCACTTCCCCTGCCTTGCGAGTTTCTATGAGAGTGTTCTCAACCGCGATTGCCAATTCAACCAACTCTGTAAAAATGTGTATTCTCAGGGCCGCTACCCTATCCCTAATGGCAGGTCTAAGCCCACACTCAAACCTTTTAGCCCGTAAATCATTCGTGGCCACAACCTCCAGTGCAAAGTGAGACAAACTCGTGAATCTCACCTCATATTGAACGATTACCATCCTACCTTGGGTAAGGGAAAGGAACTCCTTCCTATACACATCCCTCGAAGAAATAGGAAAATACTTCTCATGAAATGCCCTTACGAACTCAACCCAAGTGCCCTCAACGATTGTTTGAGTAAACTTCCACCACCCATGTGCGTCACCTCATAGCTGAAAAGCAACAAAAGATACCCTCAAGTCTTCCTCTACGATTTGCAAAGTATCAAGGATTCTCGTAATTAGCTCCAACCACTCCATGGCTACCTTAGGGTCAGGGTCTCCATTAAACGTTGGTGGATCTAGGGGTTGAAATTCCCTCATAGCAAACGTTACCTAGTCTCAGGAGCTCTAGATCCACCTCTCGCTGCCTCAGCCAGCTGTCGTATGGTATGAACCATCTTGCGCATCAAGTTTATTTCCCCTACTTATTTTGGTGGGGCATTATCATCCCCTCCCTCAGGAACGGAAGCAAACTCGCAACCCCTGCCCCGACCACCGCACTGACCTTGCCTCGTAAACATAACTTTATATAAAAGAACGAGAACACGAATCAACATCATGATAAAACACAGCATCTACTTTAATCAAGTAGCTATATAACACTTAGAAATCCTACTAACAAGTCTCATGTGCCGAGGAGCATCAAAAGAAATGATAGGCCAATCTGGATAACTCATTCAGATTTCTCATTAGAAGTTGTGTCAGCCAAACGCACTTCTAACTCGACCTCCAAATTAGTTAACCAAATGCCATAGGCTAGGTACACATTCCCTAGGTTTTACCTCCATGCTCACATACCACATAACACGAAGGCATCTAATCATATTAGGTTCTCATCACATAAATATGTTAACTTAAGCGTACTAACACCAACATCCTATGGTGGCGTAACCACTTCCCATGGCTCAAAGGTATTCGAGCCTAGAGTTCTAATACCAATTTGTTATGCCCCCAAAATCTAAGGACATCATCAGCCTAAATTCTATCGTGAATTCATTCTATAATCTTCGCATTCACCAGGAGTGATATTCAAAATTAAACTTAGAGAGTTTACAATTAACAACTACATTCCAAATACATGGCCTTTAGGCCTTACAATTCCTTCTATATCAATCACAATACATGTTCCATAAGAGATTAGAACATAACACAATCAAAATATTCCTTCCGAATTCTTTGCTAAAGATATAGCTTCACCACCTGAAAAAGGTGTACACAAATATCGTGAGCCAAGGCTCAATAGGATAGGACTACACAATAATAAAGTCAAGATATGTAAAAAGGGAGATTTTAAGTCATCAACATGGCATTTAAGAAATTTACATTTAAGAAATTTTCCAACCAAACAATAGAAAACCCCAAAGAACGCATTTTCTTATGAGTGCAACACTTAAAAACAACATTCACCCCCCATCGAATCCTATCAAGTCCCACCACTCACACTTCCACAAATTTCACATTGAAGAACTCACTAATACCACAACATTTAATTACCCAAAATATAAATACCACAACATCATAGGTCACTATCTCATACGACCAAGGATGCCACACATCTATCCATACCATAGAGGTTAGTCCCAACACACACAACTCAACATGCCACTCGAGCTAAAATACAACACACCGGTCACAGATGCCATACAGGTGAACCCAAAAGACATTATCTCATATAAGAACATCATCTCATTGACTAACCACCGAACCATTTCACATGGCTGACATTGCCACACAGACCAAAATATGCCACATAAGTTAAACAAACAACCATTTCACATAGTTAACATTGCCACACAAGCTAATTACAAAACCATTTCACATGGTTAACGCTACCGCACAGGCTAGATGTGCCACATACGCGACACATTTCACACAGGCTACACATGCCACACAGGCTCATGTCACATGGACTAAATAGATAACCATTTCACATAGTTAACAATGCCACACAATACACATGCCACACAAGCTCATATGCCACACAGGCTAAATAGATAACCATTTCACATGGTTAGCAATGCCACACTGGCTAAATATTCCATAGATATATACTCATCTACTTGAATCTAAACCACATCATTCATTATCACACCCCACATATCCAGACATGGCATTTAAAGGTATGGGAGGTAGAGAGGGATTCAAGAACAAGGGAAAGTGCACCAAGAAGACAAGGTCAAGGTCAAAAGTCAACAAAACCAACGTGGATGCCCAAAGATCAAAACGATATCATTTTGATCACAACTCAGGATCCCAAAGTATGAGGAATATAATAAAAATGTCCAACGTTAATAAAAATAATGTTTTCAATGAAGTTCGGCAAAAAACATGCGAACAACGGTCAATGAAAACAAATATACCTTCACTATTTTGAACATAACTATTTTTACAAAATAAATTTTGATGTGAGGTTAGAACCATTGGAAAGAAGACTTCCAAGGATTCAATTTGAGTACAAGAAGAACCCAATTCATAGTTCGTATGGTGAAGATACACTGATTTTAAAAAAACAAACATTTTTAACCAGCGAAAAGCACCACTCAATAGACTGCTCGAGTGGTCTGGCCTACAACAAAAAGCCGAGACCAACTTTGTCATGCCCTCGACTCGAGGCACGTGAACCCCACGAGACAACCTAACGTCATTAAGTAATGGGAACCTTTTTATATAATTTCACTTCCTGAACTTAGTTTATTTTCAAACTTGTTATCTTCCCGAGCTTTGTCATTTGAACCCAACCACACTAAACAACCTTAGTATCATTATTCTTCTTCCAATTCCATAACATAGATCACTAACTCACAAATTTATGACGGTGTTACTTATTCTTTTACTTATTTTTAAGAGAACCTAACTTCTCGATTTACAAATGACACCATCACAACTATTAAGTAACACAATCACAACTATTACAATCGCAATTATTACAACCATTAGTTTCCAACTACATAACAGTTATACCAATCCCCTAAGAAAATTAAGCCATATAAGCTTAAGCTACATAATAATTAGCATCCTTCATTTCATTACTACTGTATTCATCTCTATGCGACTTAAATTATACATAGGTTTCACTAGATTTGCACACTAATTACATTCATCCAAGACAATCTCACAATCTCCGTAAACAAATACATAGAATTTAAACATATATATATATATATATATATATATATATATATATATGCTTTGCATCTTTATATCCAATGTAAAAATCTACTCATTTCTTCCAAAACATTCTTCAAGATCCCGACTTTTATTTACTCAACTTTCATGATCATCTGAACCTGTAAAAGAGGGGATTCAACAAACATGAACCGAAACTCGTAGAATAAAGACTAAAAACAGTGCAATGCATGATTTGTAAGATGTGAGTGAGCAAGATATAATGCAATCACAATCAATCATATTTATAACCCATTTTTATCCTTTCTTATTAAATTATTCAACTTTCGTTTATCCTTTTTTTTTTTATTCATTTCACAATTCACATCCACCTCCACCTCCAGTTACTATAAACTTCAATGATAATATGGATTCATTTTGATTCCTTAACTTCAAATTTTCTAACTCTTTCACTTAATTCATCTATTAATTATTCCAATCTTATATTATCATTAACTCGCTTCGGTGTCTTATTCATCTATTAAATTTTTATTTATACCCTTTTCTTCTCCTTTTCTGTTCTTTTTCCTTTTCATTTGTTACATTCTATTCTTGTTATCTTTCTTTCCAATTCATTTATCTGTTATTCACATTTCCATTTCATTACATTAATCCGGTATTGAACCAACGTCGGGTGCAGTTTATAGAAATCCCTCCCTATTCTCCCAATAAGCTATGCGAAATCATTATGTAATAGATAGCTCTATAACTCACCACGACAACCGCCTTTTTTGATTTTCCTGAGAAACACTGACGGGTAGACAACTCATGCACACCTTTTCGGGGACTAACCCGATGGGTAGGGTACCCTACTTGTGCAAATTTTCGGTCTTTCACCGCGGAGCTAGTCAAGCCCAACTTAATCACATCCACATCAATCATCCTCGGTTCAATATTCAATTAACCACATTATTACTCATTAACAACCGAGAGTCCATCTCTCCAATTCAATTCCACGAACATTTCTTATTATACCATTCATTAGCTCATTGATTCCACATTTACCTTCTCTTTTTGTATCTTTCAAAATGTGCAAGTTCAATAATTACCAAGTGATAGATTGTCTAATCATAAGACATATATTACCAATTAAACCATCAAGTTAGTTCACAGATCATGACCAACTATTCTCTTAAATCCAACAACACTCAAGTGTCCAGTTTAATCTTATCAAATAAACATACAATCATTTTCAAGCTAGAATTTCTCTGTGAACAACTTAAATTTCATAGAATTCATAATTCGTATAATAACTTCACAAATAATTATATTATCAAGTTCCATATTATATCACATTTTCAGGTTCTAAGCTATGATTCAAACTCCCAATTTAAGGTTATTTCTTTTTAAAACAAGTCTTAAATTCTTTGTTCTTTAATTGTGATATATATATGTGTGTGTGTGTGTGTGTGTGTGTGTGTGTAGACGATTCCAACTTATCTTTTAATCTAGTTCTCATGAAACCACTTAACATCACCACACTACTTTAGATTCTTATATCAAAATTTCTCAATTACTTTACTAATCTCAAACCAAGTCTTGAAATTTGACTCTCCTCTTTCATATAAATTAATTCACGAAGTTTCCTCACTTGGTTAATTAACAACCCTTGAATTTTACACATTTTTATAAGATTCGAACTTTAAAGCTAAGCCAAGTATGATTTTTATACAAAAGTTCTCACATTTTCAAGACAAGCCACATGTTTAATCCTCAATTCTCAACATTCATTAATTTACTGCGAGTTTAGTTTTAGTCATTTTGTACAAGCCAAATTACACTTTAGTTAAAACTCAAATCCCATCATTTTAGTTTTTAAAATAGTCTCCTAATTTTTTAAGTCATCCCAATTAGATTATCAACTTAAATTATATGTTCATGTTAATTAATTAGGCGGTTCAATTTGCACTTTATAATTTCCATTGTTTCAAAATAACCTAACAATTCACGGCTTAAATTAAAATTTCATGTCCAGATAAGTTATCAATTCAACATAATTTACAAAATATAAAGACAACCAAATCTAAATTTTTCAATCGTATGTAGAATTCTCTCTAACTTTAATTCTATTTTATAAAAATCAACACAGATCAATGTAAAGCACTCAACTTAGTCTAAATCCTACGCGTCGAAGCCAAAACCTCATAATTTTGCCCCAGATTTCCCAAACTTAGGGTTTCTGCCACTTTAAAATTTTCTGCTCCTTGAAGATTCGAACTTGTTCCTCTCGTTGTAAGCTACTTTAATGCGAAATAGCGGCACCCAATTTAATCTGGAACCCTCCAATTTGAGTAAGAGAATCAGGGTTTCGATGGTTCTTCCATGGGAGAAAAAGAAAAAGAGAAGGGAATGAGGGCCTACCGGCGAGAGAAGGGAAAAAGACTTGGGACTTCACCTCTTTAATTTCTCTTCTTGATCTTTTGAATCTTTTCCTCTTAGCCCCCAATTCAGAAATCAAAATTTTGAAGTGGGATCGAAGGGTGCTAACCAGGGGGTTTGTTGCGGTGCCGAGGGGAAAAATGCCGCTGGTTGTTGGAGAAAATTTAGGTTTCCCGTGAGCTTTGCTTGGTTGCCTCAATACCTCATGACTTTGATATACACTTCTCCACTTCTCACATGGTGATCCAATGAAGCAGAGAAATCAAAAAAAATTAGTTTCGGCACCTGAACATGGAAAATGCCGCAGCTTCCAGGGAAATTTTGGAACTTTCTTGGGCATTGTTTGTTGCCTCCGATTTAGTGTTTAACTTCACACTGATTTTTGGGCAAGAGAGGGTTTGGGTCACTCGAACCCTTAGCAATGGAAGACAAAGGAAGAAGAAAACAAAAGGAGAAAGAAGAAGAGGCGCTGATGGGGCTGTTCGGAGATGAACCATATTTTTTTTTCATTATATTGCTTGGTCAAATTTTTTCAAGATTCTAGAAATTTCCCACCTCTAGCAAAATCAATAAAAAGAGAGGATGAGAGGGGATGATGCGGCGGAAATAGGATGGGGATGATGGGCGCTGAAACGGGAGGCTTGAGCCACTCGTGCATTATTTTCTTCTCTTTATCTCCATAATTCTAGATGCTTCTTCTATCTTTTAATCTTTACACTTCTTATAATTATTGTTTTTTTTTGGTAGGGTTTCAAATAAATTGGTTTATCTCATTTTTCCTAATTTTTTTATTTTTTAATTCAATTTGTATTATTAAATTTTTTAACTTCTTACAATTTACCGCAAATTTACTATCCAGAAGTCTCCACCAATTATTATTCCGGTGTCACGACATATACATCAATCACATATAACATGAATTATTTATTATTAGAAATCAACTCTCACTATTTAATTATGCTAAAATAAAATAAGAATGTACCAGGTCGTTACAAACCTAGGACCGCCCGATAGACCGTTCGAGCGGTCCTTCGAGCTGTCTTGTGGCCAACATTGATTTTTTTGCTAGATCTTGAACCCAACACCCATTCAAACCCATTTTCATGCGAAGAGAAGGTACTAGGGGCTTAGAAAAACAGAGTTTGATAGGAAAGAAATCCAAAACCTTTAAACACAAGGATTTTATAAAATTAATTACCCATCACATTCCCAATTTATACACCCAAATTCAAAATTCATTAAACTCATCCCAAATGAAATCATGATCTTCAATTTCCACAAAAAACTTAATACATAACAACATGTACCACTCTAATTAACTCAATTACACATCAAACCCAAATCTCATCTTTTTTTCCTCAAGTAGGGTTTTCAAAATTTAATTAAGATTCAGCATAAATCAATACCTCGCTTCTCATAACTCATATGATTTCTCAAAATATCATTCAATTCCCTTCAAATACCACTTTCAAGTTCCATAAATCTAGGATTTTCGGAAAAAAAAAGGAATTTCATGCCATTTTTCATAAGAGAAATTAATCACATATCTAAGCAATTTATTTAAAATTAGTCGAAATTTGGTCTCGATTTGTCAAAATCCAAAACTTGAACCTTCGTGGGAGAACCCAAACTTGCCAAAATCAACTTCCGTTTGGTCGTAGTCAAAGCTCTTGATGTTGCGAACCACCTTCCTTCTTGCAACTTTGATCAATTCCACCTCCAAGGCCTTCAATTTCTAAAGAGAAAGAGCCTCAAACTTGCTTTCATTGGGTCTTGGGGCTTGGAGATGGGAGAGAGAGAGACAAAAATGAAAGAAAGAGTAAGGGAGAGTTCGGTGGTGGGGAGAAGGGAGCAAAAAGGTTGATTTTATGAAACTTCCTCAAGAAGCTTTGTCCAATTATCCAACCCCCAAGTTCAAACAATTTACCAAGAGGCCACCAATCCTCCAAACAAACTCAAAAACCATGTATTTTTGAAACTAATATTTTTGAAAATTATCGAAATTCAACTTATTCCCAAATTAAAATTTTTGGACCTTTGTACATACAAGCAGGTCCAACAACACAAGCAACGCATTACTAGGCCCACTGACCACACATACATATATTAACTACATATATGCATCGTATGACCCTACGTATATGATTTACCACATAAATATTTAATAATGAAAAAATAGGACCGAGTTTCACATTTCTATCTCTCCACCATAGTTTTTGGATAATTATCTATTCTTTAGTTTTATTATACTTGTATAATAAAATTATTTTATAAGAGATTTAAAGATTAAAAATAAAAATAAATAAAAATTCAAAATTTACAACTCTCAATGTACCGATATTTTTATTTAGCTTTTTATGCGCAAAAATTATATTATATAATTTTATAAAACATAATAAAATTAAATACTTTAATCTAACATTGTGTTTAAAAAATATATACATAAGAGAATTTTAATTAAAATAGGTTTAAAGTTATTTTTAAGTGTAACAATTATAAGAAATAATAACACTAAAATTTAATTGCTTAGAATTTTTAAATTTAATGATTTTCAATAATAGTGTTTCAAATTCAAAATTTATTCTTTGTACTTAAAGTTGAAATTTAAAATTAAGTTTTTCAAAGTGTATTCAACAAATAATAATAAATTTAGATTTTTAGCTTAAAACTAACCGTCAAAATATTTAAATTGATTTAGGGGTACATTTTTTAAAAAACAAGCGGCATCACCTACGAGGAGAGATTAGTGAGGATTCTTGACACCAAAGAACAAGCCCTGCGGGGAAGGAGTAATGCATAAGTAAAGGTCTTGTTGCTTCACCACAGGGTTGAGGAAGCTACTTGGGAGCAAGAGTCGGAAGTTCGCAAGAAGTACTGTGGCGCCGAGATTTTGGAATTTTTTTGGTAGGTCAAAAATATGGGAATTCAAAGAATGTTTAAAAATATTTTAACACCTTGAAAGTCAAAATTTGAAAACCCCTTTTGTTAAAAATAGGGTCACCACTTGATTTTTAAGAAAAATCAAGAAAAACAAAAATAGTTACTGATCTTTAAAACGTTTAACTAGAGAAAAAGGGTTCATGGGGGTAAGGTGCGAATCGGGAAAGGTATTAGGTACTCCGTTCGCCGAACCATAAGGTTGGCTTCTACTAATCAACATTGGTTCTTAATAAAAATTTTCAAATACATGCAAATATAAAAAATAGAGACGAAGAGGGAACATTCAAAATCAAATTAAAAAAATACATAACATATGTATATAGAACTCCATAATGAAGCAAATAAGAAAAGAAAATTTTAAATTCTACGACATGCAATTTGTAACTAAAGGATACATGGAGTAAACCCACATGCAATGATTCAAATAAAAAAGGACAAAAATAGGCTAAAACAATCATTAAATTCAAACTATATTAAAAATAATCACGAATTTTACTAATAATATTTAAAAATACCTAAGCTATTCTAAATATGATTTTAAATGAAGCAAACAAAGTATACTTTAAAACTATCATGCTAAATATGCATATTATCAAATAACCTAAAAAAAAATACACTAATATGATTTTAAACAAAAATAATCAAATTCTAAATGGTTTGTAGAGGCCCAGCGTGTTTATTTTTATTTATTAATTAATTTTATTATTGTACTTAAGTTAACAGAAATTGTTTTTGATGACTAATGACACATGTTGTATGCGTTTGATACGAGTAGAGATCCTGAAATATTAATCAGTAATTAATATCTAAGTAATAATGGTAATATTATATTCTGCAGGTGCGGGAAACCCGGGAAGTAAAATTGAGATTTATTTTAATGTTGTGATTGAATTTATTTATTTATTTATTTTAATTAATAAATGCTAAAAATGAGGGATTAAATGAGAAAGGACCATATATATATATATATATATGTATATATATAAAAGTATTAATGGAGAGACCCACGATACAAAAAAAAAAGAGAAAATTAAAAGCAAGGGATGACTTTTCAGACCCGTCGGGGGTCTTCTTCCTCCTCTCTTTTTCCTTCGTCATTCTCGTTTCTTCCATGGATGGAGACTCAAGTTTTAAAAACCTTACTTCTCTTTAAAAATTGGAGATCTTCCACATGAAATTGGTTGCCGCCGATCCGGATTCAAGTAATACGCAACGAGGACTTCGCAACAAATTCATAAAAGCTCGAAACGGTGGAGGCCGAAAATCAAGGGTTTGACGAAATTTGTGAAATCTTGGCGATATTTGGGTTTTTTAGTTTCCATGAGGTAGGATCTTGACTATACTTTGATGTTTTGCTTAGATATGAGTTGATTTTAATTAAAACCCTTTGAAAATCCGAATATGGAGGAGATTCAACTAAAATTCTAGTTATTTTTGGGGTATTTGATTTAATTCCTTAGTAGTGTTGTTGAAATGATAAAATTGGAACATATAAGTAATTGATTAAGTTTTGCAACTTGAAAATGTGAAGATTAAATATTCAATTTGTAACAAATTTTGGAGATTTGGAAACTTTCCATGCAAACCCTAAACTAAGTGGTTGGAAGGTATTAACTTTGCGGATAATGGATGAAATTAATGGGTGAGGGATTGTAACCTGGTAATTTGAGGGTTTTGTATATTTAAACCATAATTTGGGTTGATGGATGGGTGTAATCTCTTTCTAATATAGTATATCAGATTCATTCATAAGTTAATCTAATGAGGTGAGAGAGAATATAATCATAATCAAAGAAATATAAGTTGTATCATGTCCTTAGCTGCCTAGGCTACGTTGGCTAGGGTGTGGAGGTGAGCCCGACGGCGGTTTTGGTTAGGGGCTGGCCTTCTGATTTTGAGCTGAAGTTCCCTTGGGGCTGGCCCTTCTCATACGCCTTAGCGCCATGGTTTTAAGTACCAGCTTGCTTCGACCTCCTGAGCCGCCAGGGTTGTGACGTCTTCTCAGTTATATTGCAGTTCTTTTTTTGGGCTTTAGAGGAGTTTTTGGGAGCCATGTATTGCCGTTCTCTCGGATGCTGGTGTTTCCCAATGATGGTTGTCTTGATTGAGATTCGAGTTCTGATATGAATATTCTGCTCTCATCAACAGTGGTGTTCCTGTCTCTATTCTTTCCCCCCATTGGTTGGGGAGTGTGACTATCTCTGTGAGACTAGGCTTACCTTGGTTTGGATCAGTGGAATTTCTTTGTCCTTGTCAGTTCCTTGATTTTAGATAGGCGCCTTATGACTACTATGTTTGTATTATCAGTAAGTTTTGCCCATCCATGCGTGTTGTGCATGGAACGTGTTTTATTAGCTAGTTTTCTTCGCTTTTAAGCGGGGGTTGGGTCCTTTTGTTTTTTAGGGCATTGGTTGTTATCTAGGGTTGACTTGGTTATAGGGAGCTTTCTCCCTTTATGTTACTAATGTATTTACTTGGGGTATGCCCCTTGTAAACATGTATTCTTTTTCTTTTTATGTTACAATTAATTACCAAAAAAAATAATAAGTTGTAGTAAAATGAGATAATTGAGTTCATGAGATTGGGAGCTTCAAATAAATTTATTGAATTTTTGTATGACTTTGTTATACATACCCACTTATGGTGTGGTTACATGTGGATGCGTTGAGTATGATAAAAATAAAAATTTGAGATTTGATTGAAAGGCTAAGGTTATGAGATTAGA
>JAULJZ010065043.1:0-13342 GCA_032270985.1 Heliamphora pulchella | reverse complement strand
AATTGCCAATTGAATGGCCAATTCAATTGCAATTGAATTCTGCTATTGAATTCTGAAATTCAATGGCCAATGAATTCCAATTCAATTGCCAATTAAATGGCCAATGATCGAACGGCTCAAATTATTAAAATAGGTATATTTTAGACCACAAAAGGGCCAAACTCTACTGGTGGGGACTAGAGAGAACATGCCTCCATACGAAATATTATAATACAATTACAAGCATTGAATGCAATTGAATATCCCGCATGAACTTTACTTATATATAATAATTGTAATTGTACTATACCATTTAATAAATTTAATTTCATCATCCTAACATATCCACCATTTTCATGATTAGGCCATCTCTTCATTGATTAATCTACATATTTAGTTAACTAACCTATCATGTCTCATCTTTCCGTGTAAATTAATTTTTATCCCAATCATTGTTTAAGCAAACTTTTTTATTTATATAAAAAAATATTTAATTATGCCGGAAACAATCATTACAACTGGCTATATAAAAAGAGACCACTAACTACTTGAAGGAGAAACTCATACCAAATCAGCACAAGAACTTAAAAAAAAAAAAGTAAAAAAAGAACAAAGAACCCCAAAGAACGGGGGGGAGACGGATTGGATGGCCGTCTCGCCTAAAATTTGAAAAAATTTACTATTATAGTAGTATTAGTTTAAAATATTTCAAAATTATATAGATTTACCCATCTAAACTTTGTTTTTAAAATTTTAATACATACTCTTTTAAAAATTTCGAAGAACAATTTGTTTATCATAAATTAAAATTCTGCATTCGTCCCTACCTAAATGGTATGGATAAGATGTTATCCAACTTCTTTGTGAATCATGCCTCTAGAATCATCCAACATCAAGCCCATGATCTCTCAATATGTTATTGCAAGTCAATTTATGTTTGCTTATTTCAATTTTACCATCACTTGGTAAATATCTTGGCTTCTAATAATTAGTAGTTATCTAAAACCTCTATAATTTGTGATATAGTTGCAAACGATGAGCAACATTCTCCACCCTGTTTCGAAACTGTTTCGAAATAAGTAAAATAAAAAACAAAATTTAATTTTTGGATAATTCGGGAAATGGCCTTTTTATGCAGAGCTACTCGACTTTCCCTTCATGACGGACTATGTCTATTGAAAAGCCCAACAGTAATAGCAGAGGCCAACCTAGTATTGATGGATTTGCTTCGAAAGGCTCATGCTCAATCCAAAATGGTCCAACAGACAATACTCATCATTATGCCATGGCTAATGATGCATTTTGGCTAAATTCTTTTATTTAGGTTTTGAAAATGTCAAATTTGCCACTTAGGAAAAGATTTAATTTTCCAATTTCGAGGAATTCCAAAATTCGTTTAAGCCTAAATTTTTTCTAGCAATCTCATATTTTATTTTGATTTCTAAATTTGAGCTTCGCTCAAATCTTTCCAATTTTAGTAAATTTTCAATGTACTTTTATTTTTTCCTTGGCAGGGAAGGGTTGTTTTTTCTTACTTATTTTCTAGTTCGGGTAGGTTATTGTGGATTATAAATATGTGATGTATGTCTAGGATAACTCAGCTTTTGATTAATTATAATTTCTTAAGAGTTTTTTCTTATTTGTGTTTAATATTAGAGAGAGTATCTCTAATAGTTTGGATTTTCGATGCTAGTGTCTTATTAACTGATATGCTTTCCTGCATCAGATTGGTATCAGAGCCTAACCTTTAGGAGTACACACGGATAGGATTGGTCCAATTTTTAACAAATTCGAGAATTGAACTGTGACTATTGGTTCTACAAATTTTGAAACCAATCTGAACCGTTGAACTTAGTGGAACCAGCCCTCCAGTTTTTCATTACAAAATACTAAATATAGCAATATAGATATTCTAATTACAATATAATAGAATAGATTCTATAACCATCTAGATAATATAAATATTTGAAGAGAGGTGATGTAGAATAGCAGGGTGAAATCTATTTGAAAAACGGTGTATGAGCGAGATGACCTTGCCCAAGATGCCCAAGCAGAGGAACTGACTAAGTGGATTGCAGCCATGGAAATTGTGAATCAGTCTTGCCGACGTCCAGCAAACTCGAATCCTTAGAATTGATGACTATTCTAACCTGTTTGTTGAATATCAGCCGAGGGGAAGGAAAAGAGAATTCATGGTTAGTTAACGTGATTCTAAATACTAGGAGTTTAGGTTAAAGAACAACTTACCAGAATTGCAAGGAGTTATGACATTGGAAGAGTCTCTAGATTGGATCAATTATTTTGAAGAAATTCTAGATTTCAAAGAGGTTCCCTAGGCCAAACGAGTTCCTTCAGCGGCTACGAGATTTTGAAGCAGGGCTGCAGCATGGTGGCAGCAAATTAAATTCACCGAGTTTGGCAAGGGGAAAAGAAGGTTGGTTCATTGGGATAAGCTAAAGAAGCACATGTGTGCTATTTTTCTACCCCATAATTATGTAAGGTTAATGTACCAACGATTGAAGAACATGCAACAAGGTTCGCCATCTGTTGATGATTATATGATAATGTTTTTTCAACTAATTACTAGAAATGACCTTTTAGAAATAGACGAACAGTTGGTATCATGTTATATTACGAGTATGTGGCAGTAGTTTCAAGATACGCTAAATTTGCTTGTTGTGCATTCTGTCTCGGATGCTCATTAGAAGGCTCTACAGTTGTAGATCTATGGGAGTAAACTACGGTAGTTCTATCCATGCAGAAGTGAATCTAGATATGACCAATATGCAATCTACGATGAGACCAACTACTGTTATGACCAATTGCAGCACGACGAGATCAATACGTTGTTATTTTTTCTAAATTGAGAAATAGAAAGGAGAGACTTCGTGAGCGAAGGATCATGGAGAACGTTAAATAAAGTAAAAGAAGATGAGGGAATTTAAAATATAGTTTTCCCAATGTGAGGAATGAGAAAATTCTTACCAATACCAACACAAAGTTAATCATTGCCATGATAGTCATCATGAAATAGTAGTAATATTAGGAGTGGTGTGATGAGTAGCACCGGTATCATGGAACCATTCAACAATGGGAGGAGAATTGGCATAAGAGGCTAGATTAAAGGATGGCAAAATGGCATGATTGTATCGTTGATAGCAAGATATGACAGCGTGATTAACACTATTACAAATCTAACGTTTCTAGTAAGAATTATTTGAATGAAAATGGCGATCACCATTGTAGGAGTGATTTAGTTGAGAGTCTGAAGAATGAGAACTTTGCTAACAACTAGGGCAACGCCCACATCCTTGGAAATCACGACCATGAGAATAAGAAGAGAAGTTTTTCTGAACAACATTCACTTGTGAATGTGAAGTTGAGGAGTCGATGATTGAGAGCGATGAAAATTCAATAGAGTGCATGCGTTCATGGCTAATAAGAAAACTATGTAGTTTAGAATAAGAGATAGGCAATGGATGAGTGGCAAGAATTGTCAATAAATATAAAAAAAAAAGGACAACAGTATGCTCATAGAAAATACATTTGGCTTTACGGAGAAAGTGGGTAACTAAGATATTGCCTTGTTTAATGCTTTGAGGGTAAATATGTAGTTGTAGAATTTGAGTGCGAGATGGCAAAGCTATGGTTGACTAAAGTGTTTTCTAGATAGCATAAGAGGAATCAAGACTAACAACAAGGGAAGAACTTCGTCAAACAATGGTGCAATGAAAAAACTCATTAGTAGTTAATATGGAGTCAAATTCGATAAATGTTTGTTGATCATATATATCATTATAGTTTATTTTCTTATCGGTTACTAGAGATGCATTTTGCCTTCATTTGCACATGGTATCAGAGAATTTTTTTTCTTTGGGAATTTGATTATCTACCTTTAAATTAGGGATAGTATCCTTACCAGGGACAACTATTTATGTCGTTCACAAAGCTAAAAAGTCGTTGATTGCACAAGTATGGAACAATTTGAGTTTTCCTCTACAAATAATTTGTATTAGTAGGTTTAAAAGGGAAGAAATGGTGAGCATTGATGAGGGAAAGAGATGTTATTTGCATTGTTAGAGGTGATGAATTGATGGTAGTTGAATCACAAGGTTGAGATAAAAGAGATTCTTGAATTTAAGCTATAGGGTGAAGAGGTCCTGATACCATATAAAATCAAAGGCAATTGAAATATAAAAACTACTACAAGAAATCTCACTTTTTGTTACTAGATTTTTAGTTGCCAAAAGTTTGAAATTGGTTCTTGAAGTCTTTTGGCGACCAAAAATTTTTGCCGCTATGTTTGTTGTCGATACCTTGACACCAAAGGGTTTTGGTGACCAAATGTTGTTTGTTGTCGAATATCATATTTAATCGTTGAAACATATGTTTGGGGACTAATATCTTAGTTGGTAAAAGGATAAATAAATTTTAAACCTTTGGTGACCAAACTTTTTTGGTCGCCAATAATCAACGATAGCACTTTTACCGACCAAAATGACGATCACTAAAAGTAATTGATTCAACTTTTAACGACAAATGATTCAATTACGAACTATTTCTAATTATATATTTATTGACTAAATGTAAAATTGGTCAACAATGATTATGTTAGTCTTGTCACATTTGTCACCGAAGGTAACGTTTCCGCAATAAACACTATTTAGTCACCAATTAGTACGAATTTAGGTTATTCTAATTTTTTTTCCTTTTGGCAGTAAAACATTTCGAGATGAAATACAAATTTGGTCACCAAATATTATGTTACACCAAAACATTTGGTGGCTACATGTAAATTTAGTCATCAAAAGTTATGCTAGGCCAAAATAATTGGTGACTAAATCAAACATTGGTCACCAAAAGTTATGATATGCTAAAACATTTGAAGACTAAAATGCAAACCTAATCACCAAACATTATGCTATAACAAAATATTTGGTGACTACATATAAATTTATTCACCAAATGTTATGTTACATCAAAACTATTAGGCCATGTTTGATAGGCAGTATAAAGATATGTATTGGATTGTCAATCCGATGCTCCTTCCAAAATTATGTTTGTTTTCATAAATTTAGGTTGGACTGTTAGTCCATACGGACTATGAATACCTCAATTTAGTTGGCTTACCAATCCCATTGGAGAGGTGGGATTATAAATCCAATCTTTGAGAATTTGCCATTTAATTATCATTTTTCCACTTCTTCCCCAAACCACTTTATCACCGCCAATCCATTTTTTACCCCCAAATCAATCTGGATCATCCAAATACCATTGTTATTTCTTTTTTCTCTAAAATCCTCTCCGTTGTAGCAAGATTGACTAAAAAGAGATGCTCTTTCTTTTAATTTTTTTTGGGTAGCTACGCGTCAGGGGTTACAAAGAGAGAGAGGGAGCTCTGCCAAAAAGTTGAGGGTTTGGTGAGGAAGAAGATAATTCAAGTCTTATTTTGTGAGGGAAATACAAAAAAACAAGAGAAAGAAATATTGAAAACAAAAACAAAATCGTCCATGGCAACTGAACCTTCTCATTTGATGGCATCTATTCTTATATTAAGGACAAGAAAAACTAATAGAATGATGAGAAAAAAAATATTATTTTATTATTCATTAATACAAGGATAAAATAAAAAATTAATATATTAAATCCAATCCCACATATACAGTTCAAACAAATTGAGAGTTCGTCTATTACATAATCCAATGCAAAACAAATATGTGAAATCTAGTCCAACCTCATTACTAATCCGACCTTATTCAAAATTTTTATACTAATTTTTTTTCATTATTAATCTTATATAATTTATACTGGTTATCAAACGAGACCTTAGCGACTAAATATAAATTTGTTCACTAAAGGTTATCTTACGACAAAACTTTTTGTGACAACATGTAAATTTGGTCACCAAAAGTTATGCTACGTCAAAATAATTGGCGACTACTTGTAACTTTAGTCACCAATAGTTATGTAAAGCCAAAATATTTTGTGACTAAATGTAGAATTGATCACCAAAGGGTATGTTTTTGAGACAAAACTATTTAGTCACTAAATATCATGTATTTGGCAACTAAACCTTAGTTGCTAAAGGCCATTCTTCCGTCACCAAGACATTGGGCAACTAAATCCAAAGTTAGTCGCCGAAAGTTTTGTCAATTTGGTGACTAAATGTTAACTGGTCACCAAATGGTATGTTTTGGATACAAAATTATCTAGTCACCAAATGCCCAGTATTTGACAATTAAACTTTAGTAGCCGAAGGCAATTCTTGCATCATCTTTTTCTTTTGGCATCAAGACAATAGGCGACTAAATGCAAAGTTAAAGTCACCAAAAATTTTGTTACGCCAAATCCTTTAGCGACTCAATGTAATTTATTTACTAAAGAGTATGTTTTTGAGACAAAACTATTTAGTCATCAATTAGTTAGTATTTGGTGACTAAACCTTTGTCATCAGAGGCCATTCCCACGTTATCTTTTTCTTCTGGCACTAATACATTGGGCGACTAAATGCAAACTTATTCACCAAAGGTTTTGTTATGCCAAAACTTTTGGCGACTAAATGTAATCTAGTCACCAAAGACTATGTTTACGATACAAAACTATTTTATCGCAAATTAGTTGTATTTGGCAACTTACCTTATTGCCAAAGGCCATTACTGGGTTTTTTCCTCTCTGGCGCCAAGATAAATTTAGTCACCAAAGGGGGAGTCGACTTACCTTTATTCGCCAAAGGCCTTTCGCATTGTTTTCCTCCCCTATTGCCGAACAATTGGCAACTAAATGTATTTTTAGCTGCAGAAAGTAATTTTGTCGCCACGACAAAAAAACTTAGTTGCCAACTATTCTACATTCAACGACCAAATTTCATTTTGGTCGCCAAAAGCATAATTGCTTGTAGTGAACCAACATCTAATCTTCAGTTAAATCACAACATATTTATACTAGTTTATTATATGATATTGAAAATTTTAAATTCAAAATATTTGTGCAATAAATATAAGAGAATGATTATATAATAACTACTATAATAATAAATACAATACTTGAATCATATAATATCTAATATAATTGTAGACATAATGTTTAAACAAGATAAATATCATATATATAATCTCTAATATGCAAAAACCTTTGCAATCTTATAATCAAAATTGGTAATTTCATCATTTCTAAAGCTTCCTTTAAACTAATACATATTTAATTGAAAACTCTGCTTAATTTCAATTATGTCTCCCCCATTGTTTGGAATGCACGAATTAACCGTTTCTTACTATTTTGGCATCACCTGTTGCAATCTTTTTTGTTCACCTTGTTTAAAATTTTCACCATTTCCAAATATAACCGGAAGCACACCCATGTACACATTGAAAAAAATTACATAAAAATTTATATAATTCGATACAACTTGTCTGAATTCACGAACAAAAAAGATAATTTGCTATAACCATAGAGATTATAATTATTGTTTGACCATATCAATTAGAATCAATATTTGATCCATATAAATCAAAATCAGTATATGATCCCTAGTGTATATTTTTAATTGATTATGTATATCCCTGTCATTGATAATGTAATCACATACAAATGTATATCTCTTCTAATGTAAGTCCTATGAATCCTATATAAAAGATAGAACCCATATTCTTGGGTAAATTGATTTTGAGAGCAGCAATATATTTCTTCCATTGTGAGTCTTTCTGACTTGGTATCATAGCCAAACACCTTATGGCTTCCAATAGCATTTCTTCTTCCTCAAATGCTACCATAATGCAACCTACCTCTTTGCTCATCTCCTCCCCATCGCCTCCTTCCTTTCTTAGTTTCCACCATTTTTTCCCTTAAACTTACTAATACGAACTTTCTTTACTGGAAAACACAGTTGGTTCCTTTTCTTCATGGCCATAATCTCATGGAATTTGTTGATGGTACGATTGAGTCCCCACCTTCACTTCTTCCCCCAGCTGGCACCTCTCCTCCTAAACCCAATCTGGCATATCACTCTTGGATTTGTCAAGATCAAATGATCATGAGCCTTTTTATTGCATCTTTATCTGAGGATGTTCTCCCTCTCGTTGTTGGCTTAACCTCTTCTCGTGCCATATGGACAACTCTTGAAGCTTCTTTTGCTTCTCCAAGCAACACTCTATCCTTTAGCTTCATATGCAACTCCAGCAACTAAAACAAATAGATCAATCAGTTTCCTCCTTCCTTCACAAAGCTAAATCCATCTTAGATGAACTTATTGCTATCGGTTGTCCCCTCTCCCTTGTTGATTTCAACATTTACATTTTCAAGGGTCTCCGTTCCAAATTTAAGGATCTTGTCACTATTGTTGTTGTTCGTCCTGACCTCATCTCTTTCTCTGAATTGGATTCCCTTATTCTTATCCATGAATTTCTCCATGTTGAACCCACTGTCAGTATTCTTCCTACTCCAACTGATATCTCTCCGACCACAAACCCCACTCAACGTGATAATCGTGGTGGTTCTTATTCCCATCACATTCATGGTCGCAGTCAATCTCATTCTGGTTCTCACTCTCATGGTCGTGGCAAGGGTAGTCGTACCTCATTTTTTTATGATCTACGCTCTTTTCATGGTGATACTCGTCCCCAATGTCAGATTTGCAATGGAACCAATCATTTAGCTTCCACTTGCTACTAGTGATACAACCATGCTCAACCTCTACACGCTGTTCATGTGGCTACCTTCTCCAATGATCTTGCCAATCTTACTCACCATGATACATATCGTGGCAATGACCAACTTCATGTCGGTAATGGTACAGGTCTATCAATTTCTCACATTGGTTCATCATCTCTTCACTCTACCCCTCACTCATTTTAGTTATCCAATGTTTTGCATGTACCTACTCTTACCAAATCTCTTCTCTCTATTTATCAATTCTGCAAAGATAATTCTATATCTTTTGAGTTTTACCCATCTTTCTTTCTTGTCAAGGATCAAGCCACCAAGACAACCCTCCTGTCGGGACAGAATAAGAATAGTCTTTATCAATTTTACCCCTCAACAGTGGATTCATCTTCTCCATCTTTTTTTTGCTGTCGAACGCATCTTTATTGATTGCTGGCACTGTTGTCTTAGCCATTCTCATCAAGTTGCCCCTCGTCAAATCATTCGTGACAATAATGTTTCTTATTCTTTGAATAAAATTTTGTCTCTTTGTCCCACTTGTCAACTTGGAAAGTCGTCTAGGTTGTCATTAGGTCTTACTCATTTCGTAAGTAGTGCTCCTTTAGATTTCATTTTTTCAGATGTATGGGGCCCGTCTCTAATTTCCTTAATTAATGTATATAGTTTTTATGTCATTTTTGTGGATGATTATTCTAAATTTATTTGGCATTATCCCACGGTGCATAAGTCTGAAGTATTTACAATTTTTTCAAAATTTCAAATCATAGTTGAACGTCAGTTCAACTCTCAAATCAAATCCATTCAAATTGATTGGAGTGGAGAATATCGCAAGATACACAATTATTCTACAACCCTTGGTATTATCCATCGACTTTCTTGCCCTCATACTCATGAGTAAAATGGTGTTGTTGAGTGTCGCCACCGTCATGTTGTTGAGAGAAGTCTCTCTCTTCTGGGCCATAGCAATGTTCTTGCCAAATATTGCCATTATGCCTTTGATACAGCAGTGTATCTCATTAATTCTGCCTTCTACTGCTATCTCTGGTCAAAATCCTCTCCAATGATTATTTCACATCTCTCCCAACTACCTTTTTCTCAACGTGTTTGGTTGTCTTTGTTTTCCTTATCTACGCCCCTATTGTAAACATAAGATCGAATTTCGCTCAACTCCTTGTGTTTTCATCGGCTATAGTAACTCTCATCTTAGTTATCGTTGTTTTGATCTTCACTCTAACCGTTTATATATCGCTCGCCATGTCCGTTTTGATGAACACAAATTCTCTTTTTCTAAACCACCTGTCTCTAGACCCCAGCCAAACCCTTCTATGGCTTTCACTCCATGGGCATCCACCCCTATGCTAATCTCACACCAAACCAGGTCCCCTTCCCAATCTCCTCTGTCGTCTTCGGCTCCTTACGTATCACACTCTCACCCACTTGGTTCTAATCATCCAAGTTCTACGCCACCCAATCCCATATCCTAACTCTCACCTAGCCACATCTTATTAAACAATCCATCTGTATCCCATTCTCCTCTACCTGGCCACATCCAATCATTCAATCCACCCATAACTACTTCAAATGTCTTTCCCTCTTTGGATAATTCTCCACCCTCACCACCTGTAACATGTTCGACGCCTCACCCATCTTTTCATGCCCCTCTTACTATCTCTAATCCCAATGGTCTTCCACTAGTGGTCAATCTCAATAATCAAGCCTTATCACCACGGGATAATCGGTATCCTTCTCCACGATTTCGTCACACCACAAACGGACTCACCTAATTTTTTTATGCCACCACACTAAGGAAGAAAATCTTTCTCATTTTCCTACCACTATCTCACCATCCACCACCTCATCCTCTGAGATTAAGCCCTTGTGTCTTACTGAAGCTTCTAAACACTCCCACTAACGTGCTGCCAGGGTAGAAGAGATTAATGCCCTTCTTTGTAATGGAACTCAGACCCTTACTCCTCCATCCCTGCACATGAATGTTTTCCGGCTACAAGTGGGTTTATTGGATCAAACGTAAACCTAATCGCTCTATTGAGCGCTATAAAGCTCTTGTTTAATAAGATAGCATTCTCCATGATGAGGTATACATATCCCAACCTCTTGGTTTTATTGATTTGGGTCGCCCTACATCTATTTGCAAACTTCATCGTAGCCTCTACGGCCAAGCTTGGTATCACCGCCTTACTACCCAACTCCTTTAGTTGGGTTTTATAGGCTCAAAAATTGATACCTCTCTCATCATTTATTCTCACAATTATGTACAAATTTTCTTTCTCACTTATGTTGATAATATTTTGGTCATTGACAACTCCCCGACAATGATTTCTTCTCTAATTCATTGACTGAGTTCTTCTTTTGCTATGAAGGATTTTGGCTCTATTTATTACTTGTTAGGCATCAAAATTATTCCCTACTCTTCTGGTTTGTTACTCTCCCAACGGCGATATATCGTTGATCTTTTTGTCAAAGCTGTCACGACTGAAGGCAAGGGTGTCCAAACATCTATATCATCATCAACAAAATCCTCTAGGTTTGGTGTCAAACTTTGTTTAGTTCTTGTTCATTATCACTAAGTTGTTGGGATATTACAATAATTAACTCTCACATGACTAGATATTTCATTTGCCGTCAACAAGACTTGCCAATTCATGCATGCGCCTTTTGAGGATCATTGCCATCAACAAGGCTTGCCAATTCATGCATGCGCCTTTTGAGGATCACTGAGTCTTTTTTAAATGCATTCTTCAATATCTAAAGTAATCCATTGATCTTTGCCTCTTGATTTTTGGCACTAATCTAAATAAGCTACAAGCTTTTTTAGATTCCGATTGGGCCAACTGCTCTTATGATAGCAAATCAACAAGAGGATATGCTATCTATCTTGGCACCAATTTAATCTCATGGTCCTCTCGCAAGCAACACACTATAGCACGCTCTCTACCAAGCCTGAATATAAAGCCATTGATGATACGGCTGCTGAACTTTTGTGGATTCAATCTCTTTTATTTGAACTTGGGCTATATTTGACATTTTCACCTTCCTTGTAGTGTGATAATATTGGTGCTACCTATCTTATAGTTAATCCGATTTTTCATGTTCGCACTAAACATGTGGAAATCAATTATCATTTTGTCCACGATAAGGTTGCTTGTGGTGATCTCTCCGTTCACTATATCAGTACCAAAGATTAAATTGCTAGTGTTTTTACCAAAGGCCTTCCATCAACATGTTTGGAGACTCTTTGTTCTATGCTGAATGTCCATCCTCGGCCATCCGCTTGCGGGTGGATGTTAGACTATATCAATTAGAATCATCCCATATCAATCAATTAGAATCACTATCTGATCCCTTGTGTATATCCTGAATTGATTATGTATATCCCTCTCATTGATTATGTAATTACATCCTAATGTATATCTCTTTCAATGTATATCCTATGAATCCTAAAAAAATGATTGAACCCTCTAGGATAAATTGATTTTGAGAACAGAAATATATTTTTTCCATTGTAAGCCTTTTTGACTATTTTTTAGAGCAAAAACACCTTAAAGTTTGACACTTAAAACCCGAGCCGAGCCTTGACATCAAACCTTTTTGTGGGTTGATTGGTGCACTCTTAATTGGGTTTAACGTGCCGGATGGGTTCGAAACGAAACTAGTTGTCTTTAAGTGGTTTCACAACTGAAGAGAACAAGAGAGAGAACAAGAGAGAGAACAGAACCTGTGTTTGACCTTTTGGGGTTTAGCAAAGTTTCATTTTTTTATCATTGCAACTTTTGTAATGAATATTTCCGCGAGCAAACTAATTAAAGGCCCCGACTTTTGGTGATATATATGCCAAATGAAGCAATCATCACTTTATTAGGTTAGGTAAGGTTAGCTAGCAGTCTCTTAAGTATGATCATGAATGTTGGGAAAGAGTATTAAGATTTCGTTTGGCAATCTAATTTTAAATTGGTATTTTGGCATTAAGTTATTTTAAGTTAAAAAGTTAAAAAGTTCGTTTAGTTGAAATTTGTATAATTTAATATGTAAAAGAGTAAAACTGAAAATTGTTATGAGAAAATAACCCAAAAAAAACTTAAAAGAAAATTAGTTACAAGTTAGGGATTGAGAAACAAGGTTTATTGAATTTTTGAACTTTAGTCCAAAAACAAAAAAATCAGCTTTAAGCCAGCAGCCAAGCAAAGGCTAAATTTGGGTATATTGTCATGCAAGAGATTTTTCTCTATCAATTGCCAATTCCACAACTATCAGATTTCCCTATAATTTTTTTATCTACTATTAATATGACATAAGGTATTACAAATTGATTGTGATATCTCATATTGCTTGAGTGTAAAATTATATATATATATATGTTAGAATATTAGATTGATTGTATTCTGATTTGATTTATTTGTTGTATTTCTTTTATTATTTATCCCTATTCGCCTATAAATAGACCATATATTGTACAGTTTCAATATACAGAAAATATACAATCTTCTCATTTTCTTCATGGTATCAGAGCTACGTTCTTGTGGCCTGTAGTATTTTTTCCGACGCCGCCTAGCCGATTTTGCCACCGTCCATCTCTGCCGCCGTCAGTTGCTTCCGCCATTGTCCGCCGAATCTGGCCTCCCCTCGCGCCGTCAACGCCATAGTCGGTATCTCTTATCGCGTCACCGTTGCAACCTCCCGTTGCCAC
>JAULJZ010065042.1:0-35381 GCA_032270985.1 Heliamphora pulchella | reverse complement strand
TTTTATTAGAAACTGGATCTGTTAAAATTCAACACAATAGTAATGATAACGGAAAAATCGTTAATTATTCTAAATGTATTATTCAAAAAATTATTTCTAAAAAAGAATGGGGTCGAGGCGAGAATTTCAATAAAACTTTTAAAAATGACGCAATTCGCCCAAAAACTTATAGTTTTTATGATTATCAAAAAACTTTTCATAATCTTTTTTATTTTCAAAAATGATGCCATGAAGCATTCATGATTTATTAAATTTTGTAACAATTTTGAATCTCATCTTCTATATTGGATCCATATTTGGTGGCAACAATTTGGAGCTCATCCAGACATTCTTCTATCTCCATTAAAAGAATCTTATGAGTATTATGTTAAATACGCCTCGTTTTCAAATTTCCTTTTGAAAACTATGGATATCAACATATCCATATCATGAAATAAACTGAGAAAGGCATAAAAAAAATCCACTTTTACCCAAAAACTAAGGTTTTAACATGAAAATAGCATTTGATGTATTTTTTACTCGGCAAAAACACATATAATTACACAAAACACCCTTATACAGTAGTAGAGTCTAGAATCCTACCTCAGAGAATCAAGAACTCGACGTCTCAAAACTAAACAGTATCAGAACGAGAATCCGTCTAGATAAATACGAAGCGCTCGGCCCCGATAGCAAGGATCCATAAAGGATCCGACTCAAAATCAAGCCCCGGGCCCTCAAAGCTAGAGAGAAGGAAGAGAAAAGGGATTTCTTAGCCTGGAAGAAAGAGAATATCAAAGTATCTAAGCCCCTGGAACCTTTATAAACACGCCAAAAACATTCTGTCCAGTCGACCGAACCCCTGAGTTCGGTCGACTGAACCCAAAAATTTTGGTTCAGTCGATTAAACCAGGCCCTTCAGTCGTCCGAACCCCAGAACAGTGTGCTTTTCGACGTTTTCAAGGCAAAAATAGGTTTCTAAGGTCCAAACAAACCTCTACCAAACTCAGAAAAGCGTGTAACACATTTATACATGCTGTTCTACAATTATAAAGCATAAACTATCATCACATTAATGATTGGTGATGATAATCACGTGCTTGCCTATGCATGAGAATAATTATTGTGGGTTGAATGGACGAGCCTTGAAGTGTTGGAACAAAATTTGGATTATATATACATTTTCTATCATGTATGCCCTAAAATCCAAGGTCACGTGAAAAGCCCATCAAACCACCAGTTATAGAAATATAGGTTTTTATTGGTAAAACAATCAACCAAAAATACAACTTTTAGAATCAAAAAGAGTACCCATGGTTCATCTCTCCGTACAACATACCTACTTTCCATACATGCATAATATATCGTCTCAAAACATATAAAATACGCATTCAGAAACAGGCAACACATGTAGAAATACATGTCTCCATAACAAAAGAAAACTATATAAAGTCTTCCGCCACCACGGGCGCCTCTAGATCAACTTCTCGTGATCATCATCACCTGAAAAATGTTTTAACAAATCCCACTACGTGAGCCAAAGCCCAATAGAAACAGACTAAGATGCAGTAAGAAGGATATACAATCACATAGCATAAAGTTGATTTGAGCCTCAAAATGGTTTTACTTTATAAAACCCCAAGTTTTCCATCAAACTTACACGAGTCTCAAAACGGGTTTTTATCCCCAAAACCAAGCATTTCAACATTGCAAATAACGTTTAACAGTTAAAGAAAAACAGCAACCAAAACGTTAATTTTTCACTCGAATCACACAACGAGAAAAGGGTAACAACTATAGACTCCTGCCTATTATCCTAGACCCAAGCCACACAGACTTTCTAGATAATGACAAATTCTATACAGAGTCACAACAACGTACGCACACACACACATTTTCATATTTCGTCAACTCGTGGCTTACAAACATAGGCACTGACACCGGACGAGCGTATAGACGCACGTAGCGTTACAATCAACTTGGCCACACAGGCCCCTTGAAGTAACAGGACGTTCTATATCCCGACACGACTAACTTTCTTTCCCGATTCACTAGCCGGCGGGCAGAGAAACCCAATCTGTGTAGTTTTTCGGTCTTTCACCGTGGAGCAACTCGTGCCCAAACTTGCTCGATCCTTAGATAGCAAAATCAGTCCATTTTGATAATCAAATCAAAATACACACATGCAAGTCCAACCCAAAAGGTTCCTCTCGCCAAACCCATAACACGTCACAACATGTAATAAATCAAGGAAAGCGCAAAGCATGCTTTTTATCCGAATAAACATGGTTTATACATAAAATATGACATTTAAAGCATTTTCTATCGGTAAAAAAGCGTATAACTGCACGTAACACCATTTAACAACAGTTTAGGAATCTACCTCGATGAGTCAAAACTTGACGCCTCAAAAACTGAACTTCGTCAAAACGAGATTCCGTCCGGATAGATACGAAGCCTACGGCGTGGATAACAAGGATCTACAAGAAGATCGCAAAAAACTAGGTCTGGGCTACCCAAAAGTCTAGAGAGGTGGAGAAAGGGGTAACTTAGCCAAGAAGAAAAGTTTTTCAAAATATCTCCAGGAGCCTGCTATTATGATCAACTCCTCGTGATCATCATCACCTGAAAAAGATTTTAACAAATCCCACTACGTAAGCCGAAGCCTAATAGAAACAGACTGAGATGCAGTAAAGTAGGATATGCAATCACATAACATAAAGTTGACTTGATCCTTAAAACGATTTTACTTCATAAAATCCCAAGTTTTCCATCAGACTTACACGAGTCTCAAAACGGGTTTTCATCCTTAAAATCAAACATTTCAATAATGAAAATAACGTTTAACAGTTAAAGAAAAATAGTAGCCAAAACCTTATTTTTCACTTAGATCACATAACCGAGAAAATGATAACAACTATAGACTCCTGCCCATTATCCTAGACCCAAGCCACACAAACTTGCTTGATAATGACAAGTTCTATACGGAGTTACAACAACGCATGCACACACGCACATTTTCATATTATGCCAACTCGTGGTTTACAAACATAGGCATCGACGACGGCTGAGCGTATAGACGCACGTAGCGTTACAATCAATCTGGCCACACAAACCCCATGAAGTAACGGGACGTTCTATACCCCGACACGACTAACTTCCTTTCCCAGTTCACTAGCCTGCAGGTAGAAAAACCCAATCTGCGTAGTTTTTCGATCTTTCACCGTGGAGCAACTCGTGCCCAAACTTGCTCGATCCTTAGATCCCAAAATCGGTCTTTTTTGATTATCAAATCAAAATACACACGGGCGAGTCAAACCCAAAAGGTCTCACTCGCCAAACCCATAACACGTCACAACATGTAATAAACCAAGAAAAGTGCAAAGCATGCTTTTTATCTGAACAAACATGGTTTATACATAAAATACGACAATTAAAGCATTTTTAATTGGTAGAAAAAATGTATAACTACCTGTAGTATCCTTTAACAATAACATAGTCTAGGATCCTACCTCGATGAGTCAAAACTCGACGCCTCAAAAATTGAACTTCGTCGAAATGAGATTCCATCTGAATAGATGCAAAGCCTACGGTGTGGATAGCAAGGATCTATAAATAGATCGCCAAAAACTAGGCCCGGGTGACCTAAAAGTCTAGAGAGAAGGTGGAGAAAAGGGGTAACTTAGCCAAGAAGAAAAGTTTTTCAAAATATCTCCAAGAGCCTGCTGTTTATAGACCACGGCAAAACAGGAGGTCAGTCGACTGAACCTCCCCCTTCAGTCGACTGACGAAGGCTACTGGAAGGTCAAAAAGCTCAACCGCCTCAAACCCAGTCGACTGACCTACCCAAGTCAGTCGACTTTGACTGGATCACCCAGTCCAGTCGACTGGTCGACGAGAAAACAACCATTTTAAAAAAAGTAGATTTTTTAGCCTTGAAGCCAACCAAACATACCTTATCGAAACCCGAGAAAGTGTGAAACATATATATACATATTGTTCTATAAAACAGAAGCTTAAACGAACACATCGAAGATATACTTATAACGAAAAAGAACACGTCAAGTATATGTGTAACAAAAAAGAAACGAAATCGGGTCTCACAACTCTCCCCCTTAAGGAATTTTGTCTCTGAAATTTGTTGCAAGATTACAAGGCAAATAACTATGGGTATCTAGTACGAACCCCAGACTCAAGCTCTCACATCGCTTCCTCAACCCCGTGATGAAGCCATAGGATCTTGATATAAGCAATGGTCATCCCTCTCAACACTTGCTTCTTCGTGTTCAAAATCTTCACAGGTCGCACCTCATATGTAACATCCTTGTCCACCTACAATTCAGCCCAATCCAGAACATGTGAAGGGTCAGGCTCATACTTTCGAAGCATGAAAACGTGAAACACATTGTGCACGGATGCCAACTGAGGTGGTAAAGTCAGACGGTATGCTACCTCCCAAATCATTTCAAGGATTTCAAACGGTCCAATAAAACACGGTGATAACTTCTCGTTATGGCCAAACCTCATCAAACTTTTACGTGGCGAGACTTTTAGAAACACGTGGTCCCCCACTACAAACTCCAAAGGTCTCATTCTCTGATCTGCATAGCTCTTCTGGCGACCCTAAGCAGTCACTAGACATTTGGTGAATCATAGTAATCTTCTCTGTCGTCTCCCGTACCAAGTCGGGTCCCAAAACTGTGGTCTTTCCCACATCTGCCCAACACATTGGTGACCTACACGGCCTACCATCCAAATCTTCATACGGTGCCATCCCAATACTGGACTGATAACTATTGTTGTATTAAACTCTGCCAATGGTAGATGATCTTCCCAAGAACTCCGAAAATTAAGTACACAGGCTCTCAACATATCCTTCAAAATCTGTATGGTTCTCTCAGATTGACTGTCCGTCTGTGGATGAAATGCAGTGCTGATTGTCAAGCTCGTCCCCAAAGCCACTTGAAGACTCTACCAAAAGTGTGATGTGAAGTACGGGTCTCGATCAGAAACATTAGACACAGGTACTCCGTGTAGCTAAACTATCTCATGGACATACAACCTACCCAGTCTGTCCATTGAATCCTTCACGTGAATGGGAAGAAAGTGTGCAGACTTTGTCAACCTATCAATCACAACCCAAACAGTGTTATGTCCCTTCTGCGATCTAGGAAGTCTTGATACAAAGTCCATCGTGACGTTCTCCCACTTCCATTCTGATATCGGCAACGGCTGTAACAATCCTGCCAGTCTCTGATGTTCCGCCTTTACCTGCTGACAAGTAAGGCACCAAGAAACGAACTGAATCACATCCCTCTTCATTCCCTTCCACCAGAACTGACGGTGCAGATCGTGATACATCTTAGTGCCCCCTGGATGCACTGCAAGACAAGAATGATGAAAATCATATAGTACATCGGTACGGCATGACTTGGGTACGAATAATCTCTCCGCTAGTCTCAAACTCTAATTCAGACTCACAACCCATCCCGTAGTGTCCTTTCCACTAGTAATGCGATCTCGTATCATCTGAGCCTCTTGATCTGTCTGCTGAACCTCCAGTACACGTGCAACCAACGCAGGTCGTGAAACTACTGAAAATAAAGTCGCATATTTCCTTGTCTCCCCTAGACATAGATCAAATTCCCCAACTTCTCCAAGCATGTCCCATTCTCGTATAACCATAGAAGCTAACGAACTATGAGATCTCCTACTGGGAGCGTCAGCCACAACATTGGCCTTCCCTGGATAGTACTACAAGTCAAAGTCATAGTCTTCCAACAACCATCCACCATCGTTGGCGTAGATTCAGGACTTTCTGCGAAAATAGGTATTTCAAACTCTTTTGATCAGAGAAAATCTCAAAGTGCTCACCATAAAGATAGTGCCACCATGTCTTCAAGGCAAAGACCACGGCTGCCAACTCCAAAGCATGTGTCGGATAGTTCTTCTCATGAGTCTTCTACTACCGAGATCCGTAAGCCACAACCTTACCTCCCTGCTTCAGAACATAACCCAGACCATCATGTGACTCATCATAATACACTGTGTAACCTAAACCTCGTTCTGGAATAATCAACACTGGTGCACTAGTTAACCTCTTCTTCAACTCTTGGAATGCCAACACACAGGACTCGTTCCAAAGAAACATAACTCCCTTCCACGTAAGACGCGTCATCGGCATGGTAAGTCTAGAAAAATCCTTCACGAACCGCTGGTAGTAGCTTGTCAAACCCAGAAAGCTACGGATCTCAAATACATTCCTCGGTCATTCCCAATCCATTACTGTATCAGTCTTTGAAGAATCCACTGATATTCCATCTTTCAACACCACGTGTCCAAGAAATCTCTCCTCGGACATCCAAAACTCATACTTCTCGAACTTCGCATACAAGCGATGTTCTCTCATAAACTGTAGAACAATACGCAGGTGTTCTTCATGCATCTCCCTCATGGGTGAATAGATGAGAATATCATTCACGAACACAACCACAAAGCTGTGCAGAAACGGGTGGAAGATACGGTTCATCAAACCCATAAATGTTGTAGGAGCATTCGTTAAACCAAACGGCATAACCAAAAATTCATAGTGACCATAACGTGTCTAAAAGGTGGTCTTCGCTATGTCCTAGTCCTTAATCCTCAACTGATGGTACCCTGACCTCAAGTCAATCTTCGAGAAGCAACTCGACCCTTTCAACTGATCAAATAAGTCATCAATCCTCGGTATAGGATACTTGTTCTTCATCGTTACTTGATTCAGCTTCTGATAGTCAATGCACAACCTCAAGGACCCATCCTTTTTCTTAGCAAAAAGTGTCGAAGCTCCCCACGGCGACGTACTCGGACGTACAAATCCCTTATCAAGCAACTCTTAAAGCTATACCTTGAGTTCTCGTAACTTAGCTGGTGCAAAGCGATAAGATGGCATAGAAATGGAGCAGTTCTCGGAATCTTATCAATAGAAAACTCTATCTCACGACTTGCCGGCAACTTGAATAGATCGTCTGGAAAGATATCTGGATAGTCATAAACCACAATAGGTAACTCCCCTCGGACCCCAACCGTCTCATCCAACATGAGAGCAGAAAAGAGAAACCCCAAATTCTCTCGATTCTGAGTAACACCGGGCATAGACACCAAACCCTCATCCCGATCGCCCACGAAATAAAAGCAATCACCCTCAGGCGTACAAATTGATACCCTCCGTCGATCGCAATCTATAAAGGCACGATAGGTGGTCAGTCAGTCCATTATAGGATGACATCAAACATGGTCATGTTTAGGATGATGAAATCAAACTCTAAACAATGACCCGCGACCCCCAACTCACAGGATCTACAAACTCGACTCAACACCACATTCTCACTGACCGGGGTCTCTACGCTCAATGTACTATCCAACGAGTCTATCTCTAACCCCAATGCAGATACAAAAGCAGAAGAAATAAAAGAATGCGATGCTCCCGTGTCGATAAGAACACTGGCCCATGATCTATATACTAAGAGAGTACCTCTGATCATGGATGGAGTAGCTGCAGCATCGGGCACGATTGGTGCCTTGGAAGCACTAGGATTAGTAAGGACATATGCTCTGCCCTGCTGTGCTCTAGCCTATCCACTGTAACCCTGGGCCGTCGACTGTCTCACGGACTGTACTGAGGCACCCCTTCTGCAAACCTAGATGTCTGAGCCCTAGGTTGTTGATAAGTCTTCCGTCCTTGTGCGTGCGGAACAATTGGTGCTCCTGTCGCACTCTGAACACTCCCTCCTCGGGGACAGTGCCTACGAATGTGCCTAGACTGACCGCACTCAAAACATACTAGTGGCTCTTTCCCCTATGACTGAACAGGCGCTAAACTCTGAACTTGGCCCCTCAGCGGGCACTGCGTTACACAATGGCTTGGCTATCTGCATCAACAACAAGTGAACTCTCTCTGCTTTGGCCTTCTCGTAGAGGCCACAGAAGGTGTAGGTGTAGAAAACTGCAGCTGATATGATCCCACAGAATGAGAACTCAGACCAGACGACCCCTGGTGCTTTTTTCGCACCCCTGGAACTGTGCATCTCCACCGCCCTGCTGGCTCCTACTCTCTCTAACCCTGCGACTCTCTGCCATTGCATTCTCTACCCGAATAGTGGCTTCCATAACCTCAATGTAAACTCAAAAACCCAGCGCTACGATTCTGTCTTTGATTGAAGGTCAAAGACCCCTTTCAATCCTTTTGGTGCGCAACTCCTCCGTTGACACCATCTCAAATGTAAACCGCGACAAATTCGAGAACTTGGCCTCATACTGGACCACGGTAAGGTCCCCTGAATAAGGGAGAGAAACTCCTCCCGATATGTATCTCTTGAAGAACCCAGGAAATACTTTTCCAAAAAGGCCCTAGTAAAAGCGGCCCACGTGCCATCCACTGTGGTCTTGGCAAACTTCCACCACTCCCTCATATCCGTCCGCAGATAGAATGCAGCTAACTTAACACGCAATACGTCCTCAATATCCAGGGTATCTAAGATCGTCGTGGTTACTTCCAACCACTCGATAGCAACTTTGGGCTCCGGCTCCTCGAAAAAGGTTGGAGGATCCAACCGCTGGAATTTCCTCATTGCCACAGAGGCCCTTGGCTCAGGAGCCCTCACTCCACTCCTAGTCGCCTCAGCCATCACTCTCATTGTAGCAAGCATCTCCTGTACAATGTCAGTACTGCCCACTTATGCCTGCGGAGCATGAACGTCCTCTTCTTCTAGAACTTGAACATATGCACGACATCGGCCACAGCCTCATCCTCCCCGCGTGAACATAACTCTATACGAAGGCAACATAACAAAATAAGCTTTCATATAATATGTTATTACGAACGTAAAAATATAACACACATAATCATGCTAACACATAACTACTCAAGATTATGTAAACACATCTACATATTGAGGAAAATCAACAAGACAGACACGTCAATTTGGATAATCTACTCAGATTCCTTATTAAAAAACACGTCGGCCAAACGCATTTCTAACTTAGCTTCCAAATTTATTAATCCAAATGCTCTAAGGCAAGACTAATCAATCATAAGATCCAACCTCCATACTCACGTATACTCAAACTGTCATGCTCATGTTATAAAAATGCTTAAACACATGACGCTTAAACACATACAAGCAAGCATACGCAATCATCCTCACAAGGTGATGCACTCTCTTTCCATGGCTCTTAGGTATTCGAACCCAGAGCTCTGATACCAAGTTGTCACACCCCAAAATCCAAAGTCACGTGAAAAGCCCACCAAATCACCAGTTATAGAAATATAGGTCTTTACTAGTAAAATAATCAACCAAAAATACAACTTTTGAAATTAAAAAGAGTACCCATGGTTCATCTCTCCGTACAATATACTTATTTTTTCATACATGCATAATATATCGCCTCAAGGCTTACAAAACACGCCTTCAGAAATAGGCAACACATGTAGGAATACATGTCTCCATAGAAAAAGAAAACTATATAAAGTCTTCTGCCACCACGGGCACCTCTAGATCAATTCCTCGCGATCATCATCACCTGAAAAAGGTTTTAATAAATCCCACTACATGAGCTGAAGTTCAATAGAAACAGACTAAGATGCAGTAAAGTAGGATATGCAATCACGTAGCATAAAGTTAACTTAAGCCTCAAAACGGTTTTACTTCATAAAATCCCAAGTTTTCCATCAGACTTACACGAGTCTCAAAACGGGTTTCCTTCCTCAAAACTAAGCATTTCAACAATGAAAATAACGTTTAATAGTTAAAGAAAAAGAGTAGCCAAAACGTTATTTTTTCACTTGGATCACACTGCCGAGAAAAGGGTAGCAACTATAGACTCTTATCCATTATCCTAGACTCAAGCCACACAGACTTGCTAGATAATGACAAGTTCTATACGGAGTCACAACAATGCACACACACACACACATTTTCATATTCCACCAACTCGTGGTTTACAAACATAGGCACCGATGCCGGACAAGCGTATAGACTTACGTAGCGTTACAATCAACTTGGCCACACAGGCCCCATGAAGTAACGGGACGTTCTATACCTTGACACGACTAACTTCCTTTTTCGGTTTACTAGCCAGCGGGCAGAGAAACGCAATCTACGCAATTTTTTGATCTTTTATCGTGGAGCAACTCGTGTCTAAACTTGCTCGATTCTTAGATCCCAAAATTGGTCCTTCTTGATTATCAAATCAAAATACACACGTGCGAGTCCAACCCAAAAGGTTCCTCTCGCCAAACCCATAACACATCACAACATGTAATAAACCAAGAAAAGCGCAAAGCATGCTTTTTATCTGAACAATCATGGTTTATACATAAAATACGATATTTAAAGCATTTTTAATCTGTTGAAAAGCATATAACTGCACGTAACACCCTTTAACAACAACATAGTCTAGGAATCTACCTCGATAAGTCAAAACTCGACTCCTCAAAAAGCAAACTTCGTCGAAACGAGATTTCGTCTGGATAGATGTGAAACCTACAGCGTAGATAGCAAGGATCCACAAACAGATCGCTAAAAACCAGGCCCATGCTACCCAAAAATCTAGAGAAAAGGTGGAAAAAATGGGTAACTTAGCCAAGAAGAAAAGTTTTTCAAAATATCTCCAGGAGCCTGCTATTTATAGACCACAGCAAAACAGGAGGTCAGTCGACTGACGAAGGCTATTGGAAGATCAAAAGGCCCAACTGCCTCAACCTAGTCGACTGACCTACCCAAGTCAGTCGACTGAATCAACTCATTGTCGACCCAGTCGACTATATCACCTAGTCCAGTTGATTGGTCGACGGAGTAAACAATCGTTTAAAAAAAAAACTAATTTTCAGCCCCAAAGCCAACCAAACATGCCTTATCGAAACCCGAGAAAGCGTGAAACATATATGTATATGCTGTTCTATAACACATAAGCATAAATAAATACATCGAAGATATACTTATAACGAAAAAGAACACGTCAAGTATATGTATAACGAAAAAGAAACGAAACTGGGTTTCACATTTTCTTTCCTTGGAATGCCTTCCAGCGAGAGACCGATCGATCGGTTTTGTGACTAACCAAGCGGTCTATGACAGAGGTGTGTTTTATGCTCGGGATTAGGGTTTTATCTCTCATTCTCATCATTCCTCTCTCTCTCTAGAACAAAAAATTGAGACCTAGGGTTAGTTTTGGTAGCCCATGGAGCCTTTCTTGCTTGTTTAGAGTCGATTTCTTGCCTCTCTCCCGAGTGAACACCCGTAAGAGAGTGGCAACACATGTTAGAAGCTTCCCCTTCGCCACGAGGTTGGAGATTTGTTAGATTGGAGTTTCCTAGAGTTGATTCTAGTTGTTTGAGCACCAAAAAGGTAGGATCTATGACTATTCTTGAATTTTTATTTGATATGAGTTGTATATTTGAACATATATACATGAAAGCATGAAAATTGTATTTTTGGAACCCTAAGCTAGGGTTTAATGTTAAAGCATGTTAAATCTTGAATTTATGGATGATTTAAGATGATTTTAACTTCTTGTTGTTGTTTGGCATGGTTGGGTTTGAAAGATGAGAAGTTAGGGTTTGCTTTTGGGTTAACCTTGAAAATTGGGTGGGTTTGGGTTACTAGATTCAATGATAAAATTGATTAATGATTTGGTAAATTATGGATTGTCGAAATCTATTTACATGCATAAAATTCATGAAATTTGATGATATATGAAATAATAAAATGATGGATTGGAATTTTTAGTAAACCATGTGAACTTGATAAGTTTTTGAAAACCACAAGGTGTTGGTTGAGGGTTTTAAGCTAATTAAACTCAAATATGTAGGATATATGAGATTGAGAATGTATAATTGTTGATAACTCTGTGTGTTGGGTGTTGACGAGAGGAACCATACTTGGATTAGACTTGTGTTTGGGATTCTTGATGTGATGAAATAAAGGGACCGATTTTGGATTTATGGATCGTTTAAGCTGGGCTTAAATAGCTCATCAGTGAAAAATTGAAAAATTGCGCAGATTGGGTGACCAATCATTTGGCTAATAACCGAGAACAAGGCGTTAGTCACGGCGGGTTATAGAATGCACCGTTACTTAGCGGGCCTCATGTGGCCCTGTCGGTAGTAACGCGGTATGGGTTTATATGCTCATTCGGCGTCGGTTATTAGAATATAAACCACGAGTTGGTTGAGATATGAGAAGATGTGAATAATGTGTGAGTGCATGACTGTTAGTTATGGAAACTGAGAACTTAAAATAGGTGTAATGAAATGGAAATAAAAAACTAAGTGATGGGTTTATCTTGCATAAGGAAAATCGGTTATGTGAGTCCAGGGCTAGACCGCTCGATGGACCGATCGATCATCTATTGAATGGTCAATACTGCCTCTCTATTTCTCAATTACAGAGTGAAACTACTACAAGCAGTGAAAGACTGATCGATCGGTCTTGGGGTCGATCGAGCGGCCTGGCTGTTGTGAGTAATTTTTCACTTTTTCCCTTTTGGGTTTACTTTTCAAGGGGATGTTTTCCTAAAGTTTAAAACCCTATTTTTTACTTTTTTACTTCTCCCTCTTGGTTCGTGTAACACCCCGATTTTGTAATGATAAAAACCCAAGTGGATGATGAAAATGAGAATCCAATTTAAAGACTTCTCAACCAATCGAGTTTGTAAAAGCTTATTTACGGTAAATAGAACAAGGCATCCAATTTTCATGTAAAAAGTGACAGTAAAAGTAAGAGTTTTACTTGTGAAACGATTCCCAACATATGCCATTTTACACCCCAAAGGGTTCTCAAGAGAGTACCAAAAGAAACCCCTTTTTAAACAAAGACGGAAAGTTTCAATATAATGGCAGTTCGCTCGAGCAGGCCCTCCACCGCTCGAGCGGTGAGGTACCCCAGAGCATTCCAGCCAAAATCGTGAAAATTTCTGTAAGTGTTGGGAAGGACACTTGATTAACATAAGTTTCAAACATGTTTTTTGATATGCTCAAATAGGTAGTAAAACATGCATTTGGTAATGAAACATACCTTTTTAACCCAAGAACCCATAATCAAACCCCTAAGATCATGACATTTCATTCAAACCCAAGGGATTTAACCCACAAAGCGAGCCCAACGCCCTCACATGCATACAAATCATGAATATATGGCCTTAGGGCCTTACAACGCGGGTTAATCCAACCCAAATACATTCATCCAAATATTCAAAACGAGAATTACATTTACAATTTTATTTATAAAAAAATACTATCAATGAATATGTAATTTTATCAAACTACTCAAAAAGGGTCCCACGACCATTCATCTCACTCCAACACCTTCTTCCCGCTATCACCCGAAATGTTGTTAAACAACATGAGCCGAGGCTTGTAGAAAATTGACTAACAATGAACATATGTATGACATACGAGGATAGTTATGCGAAATGCAACATATGATTTTCTTAAAACCAAATTGGTTTGTCCAAATCAAATTCCTACCACATAACCAAGTTTTCAAACAAAGAGCATAGTTCAATGTTTGATGATCATAGTGAAGCTAACCATTGTAACCCGTTATTCCACAGTTTCCCAATCAACCCAACGTTTTCCCATACTCCATGGTTTTTCCATTTCGTCCAATTTGGCTTACCAACCCAATTCATTTATTGATTTAATTAAGTACCAAAGCCGGACGGTGCTTATAGACCCATGGGTATTTATCATCACTGGGCCACGTGAAGCCCAGTGAATAAATACTCATTCTATAGCCTGATACGGAGAGCACACATTTTCGATTTCTCTCAAAAACATCGATGGGTGGGCCGCCCAAGAGCACACTTTTACGCGGATTAACCCGAAGAAAAAGCCTACCTTATATTTCACAAATTTTTGGTCTTTCATCGAGGAGCAACTCGTGCCCAAACTTAATTATTCAATCCATTCACAAGGTTCTTTAATTAAGTCGTCCACATTCTAAACCAATACCATTAGGGTTTTAATCTCAAACATCATATATTTGAATAGAAAGGTTTAAAACCCTCAGTTAACATTTCATTTGATCCATTCCTAACGATGTATCGATTTTGGACAAAAATCCAAACCTAACACCTACCATTTTCACGTCTCATATAAACACATGGAATATATATATATATAGTTTAATACAACCCTAATTTGTCCAATATTTTCATAAATTTCAACATATAGGTCCCTTAAACCCCAAATCCCCAATTTTCATGATTTTAACTCAAATCCAACGCCTAATCCATCATTTTTCAATCCCGATCATATACAACAACAACCCGAAGATGGAATCATCTTAAATCATCTATAAATATAAGATTTAACAATCTTTAACATCAAATTCTAACCTAGGGTTTCAAAAAATACTATTTTCATACATTCACGTTCATATATTCAAATACACAACTCATATCACATAGACATTCAAGGATAGTCATAGATCTTACCTCTTTGAAGCTCTAGCAACTAGAAAACCACCCTAGCAAGCTCTAATCGATCAAAGCTCTCACCGATGGACGAGGACGAAGCTTCCTATGCTAAGCTCAAGCCTCCAACGGATGTTCAACTAAAGGGAATAAGGAATCACCACCAGGAGGGGGTAAGAAAAGCCCTAAGAAGCACCAAGGGGAGTTCTAGGGCTCCCAACAAGAGTTTAGAGAGAGAAGGGTAAGAGAAGAATGAAAGAAAAAGGCCTAACCCGCGACTTAAAAAGTCTGCTCGCCAACAGTCTGCTCGAGCAGACAGGGGTCCGCTCGAGCGGTCCCCACTTGCCATAACTCTCTACCATTAGTCCGCTCGAGTGGATCCCGAACCGCTCGAGCGGTCAACACTGAAGGTGACCATGAATAAAGGATGTATAAATGAATCAAATCATAAGCTAAACACCTCATAACTCGCCCAAACAACTCACCACAATGTTCTCATGCATCACCAAGCATACAATCATTGTTAGCAAACATCACCATGCTCAAGTTTTAATTCTCACATGCTAGTTACACATTTAACCATTTTCCACCGAATTTGTCATAACATGGTTTTATTAATCATTGCAAATAAAAAGGGATCGGGTCCCTACAGTTTGGTTGCTCCTTTTCAAATGGTTCCTTTAAGGATGTTTTCGGTGGGTGTTCCTTTGGACCTCGTGTTGAGTTTGTTAAAAATCTTTCTTTTTCTTAGTTCATCTGGGTTTGTTCACAGGACTTGGGGTTGAGGGAGTGACAGATTGGTATCAGAGCGCTAGGTACAAATACTTAGGTGCCGTGGTAATGGTTAATCCATTGTGTGAGAGTTGCATTAATGTGTGGCGTTCATGTATCTGTGTTGGTATGATATATCTTTGAAGTAACTTGTTGTTAACATGCTATGTGTTAGTTGGGTTTGGAGGCTGGATTTCTAGGATGATGTGTCTTGCCCTTGGGCATTCGGTCAACTAGTTTGGGCTTCGAGTTAGAAAGGCATTTGGCCAACGCTTGTTCTAACTAGAAATCTAAATAGGTTACCCAATTTGATGTGTCATTCTGATTAATTCTCTTCGTTATGTGAGACGTGTTGATGTTATAATACGTGTTATGTGATAACATGAGGAAAGAAATGTTGTTCATGAAAGATGAGTTAGTTTAGGCCGTGATATTGATATCTCTTTTTATTCCTTTTTATATATAGAGCGATGTTGCCAAGGCGAGGTAGAGGCAGAGGTCACGGGTGAGGTCGTGCATATGCCCAGGTTCTGGAGGAAGGGGATATGCATGCCTCATAAGAATAAGCGGGCGACGTTGACGTTGTTCAGGAGATGCTCACAATAATGTGAGCTTTAGCGAGGCGGCTAGGGGTGGAGCTAGAGCTCCTAAGCTAAGGGCTACGGTAGCAATGAGAGAAGTTCGGCGGTTAGATCTTCTAACCTTTCTGAGGGAATCAAACCCCAAAGTTTCTACTGAGTGGTTAGAGGTGACCACGACGATCTTCGACATCTTAGAGATCGTGGAGGATAGGTTACGGGTAAAGTTGGTGGTGTTCCAACTTTGGGATGATGCGAGAGAGTGGTGAAAGTTTGCCAAGACCACTATAGAGGGCACATGGACCGCTTTCACTAGGGTCTTCTTGGAGAAGTATTTTTGGAATCTTCTAGGGATACCAATTGCGCGGAGTTTCTTTCCCTCATCTAGGGTGCCTTGTCAGTGGTCTAGTATGAGGCCAAGTTTGTAAACCTGTTGCGGTTTGCACCAGAGATGGTGGCAACAGAAGAGTTGCGCACTAAACGGTTAGAGCGAGGTCTTCGACCCACCATCAAGGATAGGATTGTGGCTTTGGGTTTTTGAGTTTACATCGAGCTAATGGAGGCAGCCATTCGGGTTGAAAATGCCATGGCCGAGATCTAAAAAATTAGAGAGAGTAATTCCCATCATGGGGGTTCTAGTGCGCAGTCAGAAGGGCGCTAGTTGAAAAGGTAAAAATTAGGGGGATCGAGTTCTTATCCTATGGGATCCCAGCTATAGCCACGGTCGACACCCCACCATTGATGGGTTTGTCTGGACATTCTGAACATTGGGAGATAGTTTGCTTCTTATGCAAACAACCGGGACATCATGTTAGAGAGTGCCCATAGCAAGGACAGCAACAGAGTCAGATTCGGGGGAGGGCTCCATATCCGTGTTATAGTGCGGTCAGGCGGGTCACATGTGCCAAGATTACTTTCAAGGAGGGAGTGTACAATGTGCTTCTGGGGCACATCCGAGTCAGGCATCACAAGGGCAATAAGGCTACAGGCGGTTGCAGCAATAGTTAGGAGTGCAGTCAGTGAGGACAGCACAATGGGCTACTTCAGCCCAGTTTGTGAGACAGTCGGAAGCTGGGGGAGCACTTGGCCGAATCAAGGGAATAAGGGGCGAGTGTATGCACTCGTGGAGCCTAGTACTTTAGTGGCACCTACCGTGCCGGATGCTACAGCCAGTCCATTGATCATTCGAGGAACCTTCTTAGTGTACCGTCCATGGGCCAGTGGTCTCGTTGACATCAAAGCATCGCATTCATCCATCTCACTCGCATTTGCATCTGCATTAGGGCTAGAGATAGATGTCATGGGTAGCGCCTTATGTGTAGAGACACCAATTGGCGAGACTACCGTATTGAGATGCGTCTGTAGGGCCTGTGAGATGGAGATTGCTGACCACCATTTGGTGTTCGATTTCATCGTGCTCGATATGCCTTATTCGATATCATATTGAGAATGGATTGGTTGACCATCTTTCGTGCTTTTATCGACTGTGATCGTTGACTGGTTTTTGTTTGCACTCAAGAGGGAGACTCCTTTTATTTCGCGAGTGATTGGGACGACGGTTTAGTGCCTAAACCTCTTAGTTCGTGGAGCCGTGGTAGCCTTAACCTTATGTTTTTTGCTTTGTCGATGAGTGAGATTGATTCTACTCGAAGGGAGCTTCCTCCCGTTATGTGTGTGTTTTCGGATGTCATCCCGGACAATTTGTTTGCACTTCCACCATGGTGGAAAGTGGAGTTTTCCATTGACCTCATCCCGGGGATTACCTTTGTTTCTATGCGTTCCTATCATTTTGCACCTGCCATGTTATTAGAGCTAAAGGTGCAGGTCCAAGAGTTGTTGGACAAGAGTTTTATCTGTCCTAGTGTGTCGCCTTAGGGAGCACCGGCTTTGCTTGCGAAGAAAAAGGATGGGACCTTGCGTCTATGTATCGATTACCATAAGTTGTACCACGTGACCGTTAAGAATAAGTACCCCATGCCTCGTATTGACGACATGTTTGACCAACTAAAGGGTTTATATTGCTTCTCCAAGATAGATTTGAGATTGGGTTACCATCAATTGCTAGTCAAGGAGGAGGATATTTGAAAAACGGCCTTTCACACCCGTTATGGGCATTTTGAGTTCCTAGTGATGCCATTTTGTTTGACGAATGCATCAGCGACATTCATTGACCTCATGAACCATATCTTTCACCCTTACCTTGATCGATTCGTGGTGGTATTTGTAGATGACATCTTCATTTATTCACTATCGGAGGAAGCGTATGAGGAGCATCTTTGGATCGCTCTACAATTGTTGCAAGAGCATCAACTATATGCAAAGTATGATAAGTGCGAGTTTTGGTTGCCCGAAGTAAAGTTTTTGGGGCACGTAGTTTCGGGAGACGAGGTGACTGTGGACTCCTTCAAGATAAGAGCTGTGATGAATTAGGAGAGACCGAAGAACGTATTTGAGATTCGAAGTTTCTTGGGCTTGGCGGGTTACTATCGGTAGTTCGTGAAAGACTTTTCTAGACTTGCAGCGCCTATGACACGCCTTACGTGAAAGGGAGTTAAGTTTGTGTGGACCGACGGGTGTGAGCTCACCTTTCAGACATTGAAGAAGAGGCTGACAAGTGCGCCTATCTTGATTGTGTTAAAGAGGGAACTTGGCTACGCTGTGTATTATGAAGCGTTGCTCAAGGGGTTGGGTTGCGTGTTGATGCAACAGGGCAAGGTGGTTGCCTATGCGTCAAGGCAATTGAAGATTCATGAAAAGAACTATTCTACACATGACTTGGAGCTCACATCGTGGTCTTTGCACTAAAGACTTGGAGGCATTATCTGTATAGAGAACGCTTTGAAGTGTTCTCGGATCACAAGAGTTGGAAGTATTTATTCTCGCAGAAGGATCTGAATCTACGATAGAGGAGGTGGATGGAGTTCTTAGAAGATTATGACTTTGATCTGTAGTATCATCCGGGCAAGGCCAATGTGGTGGCCGACACCCTTAGTCAGAAATCTTTGATCTCGATAGCTCACGTGGCATTGAGAGAGTGGAGTATGCTTGGGGAGGTTGGCAAGTACGACGTACAGTTTGGCAAGTCCGATGGAGGCTCAGCGATCGGATGCAAAGAGCCTGATGTTTCGGGAGTGAGCCTTAAGTGGCGAGAATGCCAAGGGGTGGACTATCCACTCCGATTAGAGTTTGAAGTTTGCGGGGAGGATCTTCATGCCTAAGTCATGTCGTGATGATATGCTTCGTGAGTTTTATTATCACGCTCCAAAACCCGGATCACGTGAAAAGCCCAATAAACAACTGTTTGGGATTTCACGATCCACCAAAATCGCCCAAGCACAAACAGGTCAAAAACCATAACGCCAAATTGAAAGCTAAAACCTTTGTAAAACACACTAATGAGGGTTTAATTAATGTAAAAGAAGAGCCCAAGAGACTAGGGTGCGGCCCCTAAAGCCAAGCCTTTGAAATAAACACCAAAAATTTTCAAAGTTGCCCAGGCCGATCGATCGGTGAAAAGATTGCTCGATCGGTCTCTTGCCTGCACAAGAGAACCGAGAGTACCAAAAGATTGCTCGATAGACCGATCGATCGGTCTATCGATCCGTGCTGCTCTAGGTTCTTTTTCAAGCCAAAAACTTGATTTTCAACACTTAAAAAAGATTTTTCATACCTTTTATCACATATTTTTGTCTGAACATTCCTTAGAACCTCATATTCTTCTCCGAACATATCTTTCATGCGTATCCAAGCTCAAAATACTCACCTAAAACATCACCAAGATCAAGTTTTAATTCCTACTCCCATTAACACTTAATCATTTTAAAATAAAATGGGTCGGAGTCTCACAACTCTTCCCCCTTAAAGGAATTTCGTCCCCGAAATTCAACACTGAATCTCAAGCCAAACACCACCCCATCAACCATCTACAATCTCTGATGCAAATCCAGTAACACCGCACAACAGCAAGGATGCCCCAGCAACTGAAACCCCAAGACTGTCGTCACACGATGAGTACAAATCACTTGGATCAGATACACCACGCAGACAGAACATCTCAAAGGTATCTTACACAAATCTAATTATTTCTCCCGTGCAACAGCACATTACTACACAACTCAACGTCTTGCCATCAAGTCACTGATTCTAAGTTTACAGATCAATCTCAAACTCATAACATAACATTAACTTACAGATCAATCTCAAACTCATAACATAACATTAACTTCCTGTAACATACTCTCAATAGGAGCCATCTACCAAGCCAAGCCACTAACCATGCTTCAACTACTCCCAAACAAAACTCTACTCATACAAACACTCAACAGTTTATCAGCTAAGGCCAACCTCACGTGGCTAACCCCAACTCACCAACGAGTTTCACTACACACTAAGCGATCGACACTCGGCCTACAACCTTACCTCTTAGCAACGAACAGCAACTGAGTCACACATCTAAGACCTAAACCATGGCCTCACCCTCTTCAAAGATATGCAGTTCTTATATAAAAGAACTAGAGAACACAACAACCTAAGGTTGACCCATCATGTTATTTCTAACACATACCACATAATCATGCTAACACTTTGCCATTCAACATCATGTTAAACAAATCTCACATACTGAGGAGAACCGACAAGAGTGACGCGTCAATTTGGATAACCCACTTAGATTCCTTGCTAGAAAATACGTCGGCCAAACGTATTTCTAACTTAGCTTTCAAATTTGTTAATCCAAACGCCCAAAGGAAAGACTAATCAATCCTAAGGTCCAACCTCCATGCTCACGTGTACACAATATCCTCATGCTCAACAAGCTATCATGCTCATGTTATAAAAACACTTAAACACATGCAACCAAGCACACACATCTTTCCTCACAAGGTGATGCATCCTCTTTTCACGGCTCTTAGGTATTCGAATCCATTGCTCTAATACCAAGTTGTCACGCCCTAAAACCTGGGTCACATGAAAAGCCCAATAAACAACCGTTTGGAATACCATGATCCACCAAAACTTCCCAAGCACAAATAGGTCAAAAACCATAATGCCAAATTGAAAGCTAAAACCTTGGTAAAACACACTACCGAGGGTTTATTTAATGTAAAAGTAGAGCCCAAGAGACTAGGGTCGTGGCCCCTAAAGCCAAGCCTTTGAAACAAACACCAAAAATTTTCAAAGTTGCCCAGACCGATCGATCGGTGAAAAGACCACTCGATTGGTCTCTTTCCTGCACAAGAGAACTGAGAGTACCAAAAGACTGCTTGATAGACCGATCAATCGGTCTATCGATCCATCCTGCTCTAGGTTCTTTTTTAAGCCAAAAACCTGAACATCACTTATAACCTCATATTTTTTCCCGAACGTATCTTTCATGCGTATCCAAACTCAAAATACTCACCTAAAATATTACCAAGATCAAGTTTTAATTCCTACTCCCATCAACACTTAATCATTTTAAAATAAAATGGGTCAGGGTCTCACATTCATCACTCTTGTCTTGCGGCACATTTGAGTGGCTCCAAGATGCAACATGATGTGCGTAGACAGTTTTGGTAGAGGGTCATGAAGAAGGATGTTGGGCTTTTTGTTTCGCGTTGCCTTACCTACCAATAGGTGAAGGCTGACCACTAGAGACCGATGGGTCTGCTGCAACCTTTGCCAGTATCAGGATGGAAGTGGGAGAACATCACTATGGATTTCGTTTCGGAACGTCCAAGGTTGCCGAGGGGGCATGACGCCATTTTGGTTATGGTGGACAGATTGACTAAGTTCGCGCACTTCTTTCCTATTCGCATGATAGATTCAGTTGATAAGCTTAGTAAGCTTTATGTGAGTGAGATTATCAGACTCTACGGAGTATTAGTTTCTATTGTCTCAGATCGGGATTCCCGCTTAACTTCATATTTTTAGCAGAGTTTGCGGTCGGCCATGGGGACAAGTCTATGCCTTAGCACTGCTTTCCATCCTCAGACGGATGGCCAGTCTGAGCGCACTATTCAGATAATCGAGGATATGTTGCGAGTATGCTTTCTAGACTTTCGTGGGTCTTAGGAGGTTCATTTGCCGCCGGTGGAGTTTGTTTACAATAACAGTTATCAATTGATAATTGAGATGGCATCGTATGAGGCGTTGTATGGTAGACCTTGTAGGTCACCCGTGTGTTGGGATGATAATTATGAGACGGCCGTGTTTGGGCTCGAGCTTAAGCGTGAAACCACGAAAAAGGTCATCGCAATCCATAAGTGTTTAGTGGCAGCCCAAAACTGACAAAAGAGCTATGCAGACAAGAGAAAGAGACCGTTAGCATTCGAGATAGAAGACCATGTGTTCTTAAGGGTGTTGCCACGGAAGAATTTGATGAGGTTTGAGAAGAGTGGAAAGTTATTGCCACGTTTTATTGGACCATTCAAGAACCTCGATAGGATCGGAGAGTTGGCTTATCGTCTTGCCTTGTCACCACAATTGGCGTCCGTGTATAATGTTTTTCATGTATCTGCGGATGTTTTTGGTCTTGCGGGGGATGCACCGGATATCTATTATTTTTAGAAAAATGTTCTTTCTTTTTAAAATAAGAAAGCCCAAGATATTTAAGCACTCTTTTTGAAAAATGGAGTCGGCACTTGATTTTTGAGAAAAATCAAGAAAAATAAAAAAAAGGCTGCAGGTCTTTTAAAAAAACGTAACTAGAGAAAAAGAGGGTTCGGGGGCTAAGGTACGAAAAAGGGAAAGTGTTAGGCACCCTTTTCGCGTAACTATAAGGTTGGCCTCTACTTTGTCAATATTGGTTTTTGTTGTAAATTTTTTAAAGGTAACATATACAGAATAGGAGGTTAAAGAGAATTCAAACAAAAGCAATCAATGAAACAAAATCCTAACTATGATTCCTAGGGTCATGCATGTGACGCCGCATCCTCCGGGCAGGTCGGGAGATACATAAGTATAAATAAATGGAATATTCTAACTATTTATTCATATTTAGATATCATAAATATTACATCATTATGAGTTTTGAACTGATAAAAAATACATAACGTTTGCAGTTTCACAAAAGATTTAACAAAAATTACAATGAATCCGTGGGAAACTAAACAAAAGAGAAAAAAGATGAACTTCAAATCCTTTAGCTAGCATTGTCGGGGTCGACTGGCTCCGGCCACTCATCTTGTTCTTCAAAACCACCTTGTCCTTCCGGTACGATTTCCTCAAAAAGCTCTTCCTCCTCGCCTGTGGCACGAATGCCATGAGCCAAAGCTCAGAAGCAAGTTTCCTCAATCATCTAACAAACTCACAACAAAATATCCTACAATACATATCGTATAATATCCAATACAATTTATGGTCAAGATACAGACAATTTAACATTTTCAACAGGGTAAGCATGTATAAGGGCAATTGTGTAAATGCGTGATGCAGATGAATGCGATACAATCAATTTTATATTCTAATCCAAATTTAAACTTAAGTTATTCTAGGCTCTCCCAAACCGAGGTGAACCATCCTAAACCCCATGATCCCAATCACGCTGACCAAGTTTACCGATCGACAAAGTGCGTTCCTTAAGCCGTTGGATGACTACGTAGCGGACTAAGTGTCCAGCGGGGTCATCACAGACGGCTAAGGCGTGGACAAGTCAACACTTAGGCTCTCGAATCTCAGGTCAAGGTCAAACGTGGGACCGCAAAATCTAACTCCTATTATTACGCCACCCGAACTGCCTTCACCAAAACATATACATCATAAACAATAAGGTGCACTTAGAACTTGGGGCAAAACCATCCCAAAAAAAAAAAAAAATCAGGGCATATAGTCAATATCACAATTAGGGCATTTAGCCAATATCATAATATTCCAATTCCATCAATCACGGTACTAACCATAAGGTTTAATTTTCATTCTTTTCTCAAAATAAAACGGTGAACCCGCGAAATCCAACCCAATTTGAAAGATACGAAGGGACTCTGATAACCCAAGATAAAATGTAGAGATGCTCATGATGTACAATATACTTCTCGTGTGTAGTTAATTATAGCATGGCATATAAACACAGTATGGCACGGGATACAACTTGCTAAAGTATCAAGTACAAGCATGCAAAGCATAATTTATGCGACATAGAATTGAACTACCGACATGGGTTTATTTCATTAAAATTATTATTTCCATACACAAACATTCACAAAGTTCATATAAAGTTCATATAAGGTTCACACACTCAAGTTTCATATGTAACATGTCATTCGAACACTTAAGCCAATTTTAGGTAAAAGTTTAATTGTTAGTTTTAAAGATGCGACAGTGTTTTTAGGCACTTAGACATTGATTTAATTTCTGAAATTTAAACACCAATTAGATAAAAATATTTTCTACAACTTTCATGTTCAGTACTAAGGTTAGATCCTAGGGAAAAAAGGTCATTTGATTTAATTTAAGGAAAACCATTCAGTACTTTCCAGAGAAAAGTGCAGAATTTAGGCTTCTGTTGGCAACGGTTTTGGGGCATCAATTCAAGGGATATAGGTAGGTCATATTTTTAGTGAGGTTTTACTTAAAGGTGTCCCCTACAAGTTTTATGTTTTGAGTTAAGGCAAGTTATTTGGAAAACGTTAGTGAATTTGGCCAATTTGTAAAAAGGGTTCAGTCAACCTAAAAGGTGTCTGTAGAATGTGTTTTTAACGGAGAGTGCTCAAAACCTTTGGGGTATCATCATAGGGTATTTTGGGCTTGTTTTTGCTTAGTATTTAGTTTAATATGTTAGATACATTTTTCATATTTACCACTTTTGGATTTGACTTTTAAAAATTTAAGTTTCTAGTCTCATAAAAATGTGTGAGAGAGAGGTCTGTCAGTCACGGAACCTCAACAGTGACTTTGGAAGGTGTTTTGACCAATCAAGACTTCATATTTTTGGCTCAGTTTTGGTGAAAAGAAAGATAACTATGTCCTCTACAAGGTTTATGTGTTGACCTAAGCTTGGTTCTCACTCTAACTTAAGGGTTTTAGGTCTGCAACTCAGAGTGATCAAGATCTGACACTTTTTGGTAAAAATGAGATATTTGGAGTTCTACCCAACGAAATCACTTTAAACTAATTTTTTTTTATAAAAGAGAACGCAAAAAGCTAGGTCTGGACATAAAAATAACTTTAAGATCATTTTTCTACAATTAGTTATAATGTTGTAAAGTTGGTGACAGAAAAGTAAGTCCAGAAAATCAGGCTACTTAGGGTTTTGTGGGTAGCTCTCTCTCTTACCTCTCAGCCGAATGCCTCAAGAGAATGGGGGGTTTGAGCTTTGTTTTTATAGAAAAATTTAAAATAAAAGGGTAATTATTTCATGAAATTAAAATTTGAATTTATTTAAACTCTCCTTGGATGCATGGGAGGTGGTGGTGGCTTGAGGCTTACAAATTCAGATCTTGGGCAGGTGTAATTTCAGCATTGCAGTGTTTGGAATATTAAAAAGTTGACTTGATAATTAATTTGGGTTTCAATTTGTATTTTGGTACATTTTTGTGAATATAAATGCATAAAATGTTAATTTTATGTACCTTTTTTGTATTTAAATCTACTAAAACCTATTATATTAATGTATTTATAATTAATTTAGTCTTTTCATGATTTATCATAATTTTGATAGCAATTAAATAAATAAGTGTAGGCTTTTAAGCTAAATTAAGTTAGTTTGACTAGAATTGGCTTTTTAGCTTATTTATTGTGTAGAGATTTTAAATAATTATTTGTTTACTTTTGTTGACATACATTATTATATTACTGTATATATTACTTGTATAAAAAGTATTGGGTCAAAATAATGCTTAATTTATACATCATTTTTTCATTTTTAAGCTTAAAAAAGGTAAAAAAATGACTTTTTGTGCACTAATCCCAATGTGGCCAGCCATGCAAGGGAATTTTTTTATCATTTTTATTGTTATTTTGTCTTTTTTTTATTTAATTTTATCTAAATATCTGATTTAGAGTGTCCATGGTCAAAACTTGAGTTTTTAAGACTTTTTGCTGTATTAGGGGTAATGGTCATTTTACCATAATTATGAGAAATTTTTATTTTCAATCTTATATTTCATGTTATTTACATAATTTAAGATGTTAAGAGTTTTCTCTAAGTATTAGGGCTTTGTCTCTGAGTATTTGGTCTTTTTTAGGGTTTTCGGATCGAATTAGGGTTTCGGATTGAGTTAGGGTTTTCATCCTTCTAGTGATATAAGATCTCGTTGGCTAACCATCACTAATACTACGGTTTGGGCTTAATTAAAAGAGTTGGGCTATGTAATTTTATTTGGGCCTTATTTCTAATATTTTTTTTTGATCCACAATTTTCTTGGGTCAAGTTGTAGGATTGTGATTTTATGATTTTATGTGGTTGTAGGGTTTTAAATTTTTGATATCAATTGTCCTCAAGGGTGCGGGGTTTAAATCTTATGTCTTAAGATTTCGTTTTGGTTTGATTAAAAGATTGTATAAAATTACACTTGGGTTCAGTTTATCTTTTTCGTAATTTTTCTATCTCCTTGGACTAACTTATAATTACCTCCGAGACTTTTGTGCTGATAGTGAGAATTGAGAGATTTGCGTGTAATTAAGACTAAAGATTATTGATGACTTCTAGAGTGATTATAGGAGAGTTTTATGGTGTTTTTCGTAATAGGTGTGTAGCTTAACATGGATTTACCAATTGTAGGGTGTTTTGGGCTAAAAGTGTAATTATCTAAAAATTTGGGGTTAAACGTAAAATTATTAAAAATTATGAAATATTAAGCCTTTGCGTATATTTTCGTCTTCATTATTGAGTTGGCACTTAGCTTTTTTACTCTTTGGATTTAGAGCTTTATTATTTGTGTACGTTTTCGATTTGTGTCATTTTTTAAAAATTTTGTTATTGTTCTTGGACCAAATTGTAATTTTCCTTTCTCTTATGGGGTTCTAGGATTTTTGGTTATGTGATCCGATTCTAAGCTAAATCCGTTGAGACTCTTAATCTTAATCTAACCCTAATATAAAAATCTAGTTTCGGGTGATTTAATGTTTTTAATCTAGAGGCTTAGAAAAATCGAATCGTTACAATCTACCCCCCTTAAATCAAATTTCATCCCCGAAATTTCCAAGCGTGCCTTTCTCTCAGATGTGCTGTTGTTAAATTGTTCGTATAGTGCCTTTTTGCTCTCAGCGCAACTCTTGCGTCTATTTTAGGCTATGGCATAACGCTGACGGATCATCTTGATCTTCATGGTTGTCTCATTTGCGTGGTCTGGCTTTAACGGAATGATCTTCCAACTATCTGCTGTCTAGGTTTTCCTTGTCAGCACGTAGAGTTTCAGGTGCTTTTTCCACTGTCTAGATCATTCTCTAATTGGTAGCCAGTCTAGGGTAAAGCGAACGTGATGAAGAAGGATGGTTGGTGGTAGAAGCCTAGTTTCGCAAGTCTGTTGTCAATTGGTACAAGATCCCATCTGTTGTTCCCTTGTTGTTCTTTCCAGCTAGCTTGTGAGTATGGCTTAACAGGAACGAATCGTGTGAGACCCTGACCCGTTTTCTTTTTTGGCGTTTCCGGACGCGCGTTACGTGTTTTTGTTTGAGCATGTTTTTTATTACTTTTGATGCATGATCGGGCTTAGATATGCATGCGGGGTAGGTTCCCAAGGCCGTGGGATGTTGTGGCACGAATTTCAAAAAAAAATATTTTGGAGGCCTATAAATATATGGAGTTAGATATTCATAAAGATATTTTCTAGAACTTCTTCAACAAGCTTCCTATTTTCTCTCTACCTTCTCTCTAAGTTCTCGGGGACCCAGGGCTCGGTTTTCGACGATCAGACAGCGGATCCTTCTTTTGGCATCGTGGTCTACGCAACCATTTGATCAGAATTTGATTTCAGCAAAGCTCAATTTTGCACGTGGATCGAGACGCTGAGTTTTTAACTCACCGAGGTAGGATTCTAGACCTGTATGATTTATAAAAGTGCTGTGTAATTGGGTGTATTTCTACCAGTCGGATAGCTATAGATCTGATTTTTTGTAAAAATAGGTTTTTGGGTTTAAAACCGGTTTTATGTCGATTTCGGTGGATGAAATCGTGGTTTGAGAGTTTCTTTCGTGATTTAAAGGTTAGGCTTGGGTGTGTGGAAGTCCGACGGTGTTGTATGGGTGTTTGGAGGCTTCGATTTGGGGCTTGGAGGTTGAAATCGTAGCCTAAAAACGGTTTCAGGGCTGGTTCAGTCTACTGGACCCACGAGTTCAGTCGACTGGATCATTGTTCTTGAGGTTCAGTCGACTAGACCTCGAAGGTCAGTCAACTGGACAGTGCTTCTGTGGCGTTTTGGCTTTCCAGTGTGTTTTTCAGTCGACTGGGGGTTGGGTCCAGTCGACTGAAGTTCTGGGCTGTTGGTTTTGATGGTTTGGGTTGGGTTATTGGTTTCCGATTGGCGCCCTCTGGTATTCAATTGATTAATTTATGGGAATTAGTCGATTCAAATACCTATGGATTCCTTTCGGGGTTCGATTGGTCGTGTGGTGGTTTGGGGGTCGTGTTGTGGCCTCGGGTGTTTCGTTTAGATACCGTCCTTAGGTTGAATTGCATGGTTAGATTTTCATAGTTGTGGCGCGGTTTTATGCGTGTTGGTTATGTTTGGGACGTGTAGGTCTGTGGTTCGATTTTAAGGTTTGGTTCTGGTAAGAATCGGTCGGAGGGAGGTTCAGGTGTTGATCTTCGGACTAAGTGTTGGTTGTCCCGGTGTGTGGACGGATCCTGATTTGTGGATGGGTCATTCGGGTATCGGATGACGAATGTGTGGTATGTGATGTCGTGTCGGGTTTTGTGGTGGGTGATGTCACGGTTTGAGGTTATATGGCTTTGTGCGCTTATAGATGGCTTTATGCATTTATAACTGTGGTTTATTATACATAGATTATGTAAGTGGATTACATGTTTTAGTATCGTTACGTGTACTGTGGTTGCTTGCTTTAAAATTCTGAAGTTTTATAGGCATGATTTTGTGGAATATGCGGGATGGATGCATATGGTTCATGTTGCATGAGTTGCAGGTATTATGTGAGTCGCGTGGGTACCACGTGACATGGTTTGTGAAACGTAGTGACAGTACGTTCCTTTATGCATTTAAATCCTGATTAGGTTATGCATAGGTATGTTTGGTGTTATCCCGTGATGTTCGGTGTTATTCCGTAATATTCAGTTCTATCCTGTAATATGCGGTCTTATTCCGCGGTATACAGTCTTATCCCGTGGTTTACGATTTTATCCCGTGGTATAATTCGTGGTCGGCGGTTTCATCCCGTGGCTTACAGTAAAGTATGCGATTTTACCATGTGGTTTGGTCTATGATTTTACCCCATAGTATACGGTTTTATCCTGGGAATGTATGTTTATGTTTGGATCTTTTTCACAGTGTTAAGACTGTGGTTGTGGCATGTGAGGGCCGGTTGTTTGATCTGTGGTTGCGTCGTGTGAGGGTCGGTTGTATGTATCATGGATTGCATGAACTGCATTGTGGCACGGATAGACCAGTTTTCAAATTATTTTTAAGAGTCGTGTGAATTGCGATCTAAAAACTGTTTTCAAATTGTTTTCAAGGCTCCTGTGAGTGAGTCAAAGGATGGTTTGTATCCTCGCTTTCCCGTTTGCATGTGAAAACTGTTTTTAAGGCTTGAAAGAGAGTCTAAATCTGCACTTTGATTTTTCTAGCATGTTTTATTTATACTGTATGCCTGTCTAGTTTCTGCTGAACCTTGGCTCACGGTGTGGGATTTTGCTTTTCTTTAGGTACCGGTCACACAGGTTGATCTGGAGGTGCCGGAGGAGGTGGAAGAGTGTAGTCTCCCTTTTGCTAGTTTTGTTACATGTATGTTGTAATATATTTTCTCGGCGTTGAAGCCTTGTAATGTATGCCATTTGGTGTTTATATACAATACATGTATGTTTATTTTGAGAGTATTCTCGAACTGGGTGTTGTGGTTGATCGTTTATGGGTGTTTTACGTGGTCCGGAGTTTAGGGTATGACACTTGGTATCAGAGCTCTGGGTTCGAATACTTAAGAGTCGTGGGAAGAGGTTGCATCACCGTATGAGGTTGATTGCGTGTGCTTGATTGCATGTGTTTAGATGTTTTGATAACATGAACGTGATAGCATGCGGGCCATATGTGATTGACGTGTATATGTGAGCATGGGGGTTGAATCTTAGGAGTGATGGTCCTACCTTTGGGCGTTTGAATTAACAAACTTGGGAGCCAAGTTAGAAACGCGTTTAGCTGATGTGATTTCTAGCAGGGAGTCTGAGTAGGTTATCCAGATTGACGCGTCATTCTTGTTGGTTCTCCTCGGTATGTGGGGTTTTGTTTACCATGAACCTATGTGCTTATGTGTTAGCATGCTTATGTGGTTTATGCTATGTGCCGCATCTTATGTACTTTTTTTTTTCATATATACGTGATGTCGGCGAGGAAAGGGCAAGGCCATGGTCGAGGCCGTGGCTGTGCTGTTGGCCTAGGGGATATTCCTATCCCTGATGCTGGGGATGCAAATGCTCCCCTGGGACCGATGGACGCGATGGAGTTGTTGCGTGTGCTGGTTGGCTCTATCCAGCAGCTGGTTGAGACCTCTAGAGGTGAGGCTGTTAGGGAGAGGGTATCTGAGGTGAGGACTACAATAGCGATGCGGGAGTTCTGGCGCATGGATCTGCCTACCTTTGTTGGAGATCCTGATCCTATTGTGGCAACGGAGTGGCTGGAGTTGGTAACTCAGATCCTGGATACATTGCAGATTGAGGAGGACGAGTTGCGGATTTCTTTTGCTACTTTCTAGCTAAGGGGTGCTGCTCATGCATGGTGGAAGTATGCCAGGACCATTGCGGGAGTCACATAGGCAGCTTTTACAGGAGTTTATGGAGAAACACTTCTCAGCTTCGAAGATGGACTTGTACAGGAAGGAGTTTTATACTCTTACCCAGGGGACCATGGATGTTATGCAGTACGAGGCTAGGTTTACATGTTTATCCCGATTTGCACCGGATTTGGTGAGCACAGACGAGTTGCGATCGATGAGGTTTGAGCGGGGCTTGAGGCTGGCGATCAGGGAGTGTGTGGTCGCGATGGGACTTCGTGTCTTCACAGAGCTGGTGGAGGCAGCAACGAGGGTGGAGAACACTATGACTGAGATTCGAGCTGCTAGGGAAGCCAGGACACCTCTGGGTGGGATTGAGACACAGACTGGTGGGCGTTCCAATAAGAGGCAGAGGTCCTTTGGTCCTAGCCTTCATCCATCTAGACCACAACAGTTCTCTACACCAGCACCATCAGTGGCTTCGTCGGGGAGGCCAGAGCAGAGGGAGGTCAGATGTTATCAATGTGGAGAGCTGGGGCATCGTGTTCCAAATTACCCGTAGCTGAGGCAGTACCGAGACCCACAGTTGAGGCAGTCTCATAGTTCCATACCAGATCAGTCACAGGGGACGAAGCTATCGATTTGCTATAGATGTGGTCAGACGGGGCATATTCGTAGGACTTGTCCCCAGAGAGAGGGTGCACCGAGTACAATGGACAATGTGCAGGAGCAACAACAGTATCCTGCGGTTCAGACTTCTGGAATGGTAAGTGGGAGTACGTCAGTTCAGTCGGTGAGGCAGCCAACAGCGCCGAGTTATGGTGGGTAGGGCAGGGCAACACTGCTACGAGCATATTCCTTGATAACTCCTAATTCTTCCAGGGCACCAGTCGTACCGGATGATACAGACGTACCTTCAGCGACCAGAGGTACTTTCTGAGTATGCAGGCTTTGGGCCAGTTTCCTTGTTGCATTAGTTTGAGAGTTAGTGATAGATTCCGTGGGTGGCATGTTGTGTTAAGGCAGTGGCTAGTGATAATGTGAGGTTAGGGTGAGTTATAGATCTATAGTATTTGAGATAGTTGGCCATTGTTTAGGATGCCTAACCTTGTTTGACTATATCCAAGGAATGGTTTGGCTGACCATCTCGTGTTCCTGTGTCGATTGCGATCGACGGTTTGTTGTTTTGACTTTATGTTGAAATTTGGGGGCAAAATTCCTTTAAGGGGGGTAGAGTTGTGAGACCCTGACCCATTTTCTTTTTCGGCATTTCTGGACGCGCGTTACGTGTTTTCGTTTGAGCATGTTTTTATTACTTTTGGTGCATGATCGGGCTTAGATATGCATGCGGGGTAGGTTTCTGGGGCCGTAGGGTGTTGCGGTGCAAATTACAAAAAAATTTTAAAAAAAGATATTTTGGAGGCTTATAAATATCTGGAGTTAGATATTTTCATAAAAATATTTTTCAAAACTTCTCCAACAAGCTTTCTGTTTTCTCTCTACCTTCTCTCTATGTTCGGGGTCCCGGTTCTTGGTTTCCAACGATCAGACAGCGGATCCATACTTTTAGTGTCGTGGTCTACGCAACCATCCGGTTAGAATTTAATTCTGGCAAAGCTCGATTTTACACGTGGATCGAGACATTAAGTTTTTAACTCAGCGAGGTAGGACTCTAGACCTGTATGTTTTATAAGGGTGCTATGTGTAATTGGGTGTATTTCTACCGGTCGGATAGCTATAGATCTGATTTTCTGTAAAATTGGGTTTTTGGGTTTAGAACCGATTTTATGTCAATTTTGGTGGATGAAATTGTGGTTCGAGAGTTTTTTTAGTGGTTTGAAGGTTAGGCTTGGGCGTGTGGAAGTCCGAGAGTGTTGTATGTGTGTTTGGAGGCTTCGATTTGAGGCTTAGAGGTTGAAACCGTAGCCTAAAAATGGTTTCTGGGCTGGTTCAGTTGATTGAACCCATGAGTTCAGTCGACTGGATCATCGTTCTTGAGGTTCAGTCGACTGGACCTCGAAGGTCAGTCGACTGGACAGTGCTTCTGTAGCGTTTTAGCTTTCAAGTGTGTTTTTCAGTCGACTGGGGGTTGGGTCCAGTCGACTGAAGTTCTGGGCTGTTGGTTTTGATGGTTTGGGTTGGGTTCTTGGTTTTCGATTGGCGCCCTCTGGTATTCAATTGATTAATTTATGGGAATTAGTCGATTCCAATACCTATGGATTCCTTTCGAGGTTCGATTGGTCGTGTGGTGGTTTGGGGGCCGTGTTGTGGCCTCGAGTGTTTCGTTTTGATACCGTCCTTAGGTTGACTTGCATGGTTAGATTTTGAGAGTTGTGGCACGGTTTTATGCGTGTTGGTTATGTTTGGGTCGTGTAGGTCTGTGGTTCGATTTTAAGGTTTGGTTCTGGTAAGAATCGATCGGAGGGAGGTTCAGGTGTTGATCTTCGGACTAAGTGTTGGTTGTCTCGGTGTGTGGACGGGTCCCGATTTGTGGATGGGTCATTTGGGTATCAGATGACGAATGTGTGGTATGTGATGTCGTGTCGGATTTTGTGGTGGGTGATGTCACGGTTTGAGGTTATATGGCTATGTGCGCTTATAGATGGCTTTATGCATTTATAACTGTGGTTTATTATGCATGGATTATATAAGTGGATTACAAGTTTTAGTATCGTTACGTGTACTGTTGTTGCATGCTTTAAAACTCTGAAGTTTTATAGGCATGATTTTGTGGAATATGCGGGACGGATGCATATGGTTCATGTTGCATGAGTTGCAGGTATTATGTGAGTCGCGTGGGTACCACGTGACATGGTTTGTGAAACGTAGTGACAGTACGTGGCTTTATGCATTTAAATCCTGATTAGGTTATGCATAGGTATGTTCGGTGTTATCCCGTGATGTTCGGTGTTATTCCGTAATATTTAGTTTTATCCTGTAATATGCTGTCTTATCTCGCAGTATTCGGTCTTATCCTGTGGTTTATGGTTTTATCCCGTGGTATAATCCGTGGTCGGCGGTTTCATCCCGTGGCTTATGGTAAAATATACGATTTTACCCCGTGGTTTGGTCTACGGTTTTACCCCATAGTATACGGTTTTATCCTGGGAATGTATGTTTATGTTTGGATCTTTGTCACAGTGTTAGGACTGTGGTTGCGGCGTGTGAGGGCCAGTTGTGTATATCATGGATTGCATGAACTGCATTGTGGGACGGATAGACCAGTTTTTAAATTATTTTTAAGAGTCGTGTGAATCGCAATCTAAAAACTATTTTCAAATTGTTTTCAAGGCTCCTTTGAGTGAGTCAAAGGATGGTTTATATCCTCTCTTTCTCGTTTGCATGTGAAAACTGTTTTCAAGGCTTGAAAGAGAGGATCTTAGCAATGTCGAATGTTCGGGGCTAAAGGAATGACATTCAGTTCTACGAATAAAGAGTTAGTTCAAAGATGATGACTCGAATTGAAAGACAATCAAATGCAAATACTGGTCATCATCTAGGCATGACTCAAAATTGAACACTCAAAGATAAGGTTATTTTCTAGGATGAAATTCCCGATAGGGTTACCAACAAGACTCGGGTGCAGAAGGGTTACCTACGAACGATACTGGACAACATTGCTGAGGACCGGTGTTGTTAGAATGAAGGATAAGCAAAGAATTTCAACCGGGTATAAAAGTTGATACAAAGACTTGGGGTAAACGAGAATGTAACTTATAAGGATGAAGTTGCGAGGTTCTGACGGTGGCTCTCGATATAATATCTGAAACTTTTCCTAGTGTGTACTCCCGTCTACCCCCCTTAAAACAAGATAACTCGTTGCATGAACCTTCGGTCTTCGATCTTGATGCCCTTACTCATCCTTCACATGTAGATTCCTTGCTACTCTTGGACTCGATAGCATCCCGATGCGACTCACTATAAGACTTAGACGTAGTAGATTTTAGTTCTTATAATATATAGATGATAATTATATTTAATATAACGCACCCTACAGAACTTCTACGAGACAGAACGCATGGTTTCCTATAACCCAAGGTCTGAAGGTTCACTAAACCTAGGTTTTGATACCAACTGTGACGCCCCGTCCTCTAGGCACGTCGGGACATACATAAGTATAGATAAAGGAAATATTCTAACAATTTATTCATATTTAGATATCATAAATATTACATCATTAAGAGTTTTGAACTGATCAAAAACACATAACGTTTATAGTTTCGCAAAAGATTTAACAAAAATTACAATGAATTCGTGGAAAACTAAACAGAAGAGAAAAAAGATGAACTTCAAATCCTTCAGCTAGCGTTGTCGGGGTCGACTGGCTCCTACCACTCACCTTGTTCTTCAAAACCTCCTTCTCTTTTCGGTATAATTTCCTCAAAAAGTTCTTCCTTCTCACCCGTGGCACGAAAGCCGTGAGCCAAAGACCAGAAGCAAATTTCTTAAACCGTTTAACAAACTCACAATAAAATATCCTACAATACATATCTTATAATACCCTATACAATTTATGGTCAAGAGACAGACAATTTAACGTTTTCAACAGGGTAAGCATTTATAAGAGCAATTGTGCAAATGCGTGATGCAGATGAATGTGATGCAACCAATTTTGTATTCTAATCCAAATTTAAACTTAAGTTATTCTAGGCTCTCTCAAACCGAGGTGACCATCCTAAACCCCATGATCCCAATCACGCTGACCAAGTCTACCGACCGACAAAGAGCGTTTCTTAAGCCGTGGGA
>JAULJZ010064999.1:0-13343 GCA_032270985.1 Heliamphora pulchella | reverse complement strand
TCCTTGGATTTGACTATCATATCGTCCACATATACCTCAACCTCCTTATGTATCATGTCATGCAGCAATGTAGTGGCGACCCTTTGATAGGTTGCTCCTGCATTTTTCAAACCAAACGGCATTACACGATAACAGTAGGTGCCCCTTGGCGTGGTGAATGTCGTCTTTTCCCTATCTTCAGGATCCATTAAAATTTGGTTGTATCCAGAGAAGCCATCCATGAATGACAGCAAGGCGTGCCCTGCTGTACTGTCCACCAAGACATCGATGTGCGGTAGCGAAAAATCGTCTTTCGGGCTAGCCTTGTTGAGGTCTCAGAAATCCACGCAAACTCGGATACAACCATCCTTCTTTAAAACTGGCACGATGTTGGCTACCCATTTTGGATACTCAATTACCATCAAGAACCCAGCGTTGATCTGTTTGGCAACTTCTTCTTTGATCTTCAGAGCCCATTCCGGTCGAATCCGTCTTAAGTTTTGTTTGACCGGTTTAGCATCAGGGTATAGGGGGATAGGTGCTGGACAATATCAGGATCAATTTCGAGCATATCTTCGTAGGACCATGTAAATACATCTTTGAATTCTTTTAACAATGTTATTAATTGCTCTTGTTCAACTATGGATAAAGTAGAACCAATTTGAACATTTTGCGGGTTAATTTCATTACCAAAATTTATTGACAAAACTTCTTCAATTATTGGTTGGGCACGCATTTTTTCTTCTCTTTTTATTAAAAGTTTTATTTCTTCGGAGATATCCCCTTCGAATTCAAAATGATCAGAAAGCATATAAAATAAATCAAACAAAGCAGAGTAATCAAAAAATTCGTTCATTTCATTAGAAATTGCGAAAATTACAAACTCGATAGCAAAAGAAGAGAGAGGAGCACCAACAGATGTGCCCTCGATTATAGACCTAGACTCAATCCCGGACTCAGGATAGACAATGTGTACATCATCAGACTCGATGGTCCAATTCTTTACTTCCTTTGTGGCTACGTCGACGATGAGTTTGGTGCAGTCTGTAGGTGCATTGAAATCCATCATGAAATAGTCCGATTCAGTTATACGCAGTTGAGTCATCTTTTCGTTGAACAGCATTCCCAGATCAGTACCGTCGAGTTTGTCAGCCCAGTCTTCCTCTCGGACCTTCTTTCCTTCTTCCTCCATTGTTTCTTCTTCCTCGGTGTCAGACAATCAATGATTGAAAAAGATTTCCAACCCTGGCAGCTTTTGGCTGGTCTCTTCGTCAATCCATGGCTCCGGAAAGCCACAGTATAGAAAGTCTTCTCCCTCCTTGACGAAGTATCCATGAGTGTCCCAGAATAGTTAGCTTTTCACCCATTTCTAGGCCCTTTTAGATCTTCCTCCGTTGGCTCATACCCAAGACCAAAGCAGTGTAGAGTTGGCAATACCTGAATCGGCTCTGGGATTCCCTGCAGTTTACGTCCCAATCCCATGCTGGGGAAGAAGGACATTTTTCTCATCATCTTTGCAGCCCACGGGTTAACATATCTTTCTTCCTCATTCATCAGTGCTTGAACGGCCTGTGCTTCATCGAATTGGAATCCACTAAGCAGTATGTCGTTTTCACTGTGCTGTACTTCTAGTAGAGTTGCTCCCTCCCCTCCTTTTGGGGGCTGAATACTGTTTTCCCCATGAATGGTCAGAACTGCCCCATTCTTCATCAATTTTTATTTTTGATGGAGGGTAGAAGGTACCGTCTGAACATTCGAATTATGTAGCCACGGCCTACCTAGCAGCAAATTGAAGAAGGCCGGCACGTCTAGCACGTGAAACTCTACTGACGTTTCTAATGGTCCTACTGAAACGACAAATGACACCAATCCCAGTACATCCCTTCTGATGTTGTCATAGGCTCGTACCCCTTGATTACATGGAGTGAACTGGTCCGGCCTCATCCCTAAGTAAATGGCTGTTCTCAATGGCAAACATTCAAGGCGGACCCATTATCGATGAGAGTTACTAGGACCCATTTTTCTAGGCACTTGACAGTGATGTGGAGCGACTTGTTGTGGCTCCTTCCCTCAGTAGGTAGATCCTTATCAGAAAAGGAAATGACCTTTGGTTTAGCGGCTGGTAGGATGAGCCCAATCAATTGTTCCGGGGTGGCCTCTATCGAGACACTGGCCTTATTCAAAACTTTCAACACAGGTTGCCTGTGTTTGTGCGAGGCCATCAGTAGCCCCCAAATGCTGATGTGCTTGTGTCTTCTTCAATTGTCTCAACACTGCATCATCTTCTTCTTCCTGTTCTTTCTCCTTTTCTTTTCCACTCGGTTGCCCTCTTTTCAGTTGGGATAGTTTGAAGTGTCGCCCGCTTCTGGTGAGATCTTCTATACCCTCTTAAGGGTCCCACAGTCCTGTTATTGTATCACTGGTCTTCCTTACTTCATTCACAGGCAGAGGGCTATCAAATGCCCACAAATCGCCTAAATCAGTGACCGCCAGTCTTTCTTTCCTTTCTTCATCATCCTCTATAGCCCAGGTATTGTCAATCTCCTCCTAGATGTCCTCCTCAATAAAGTCCACTTGTTGCTCCTGAGCGGCCCAAAAGTCAGCCCATTCGGCCCCATCTGATTTTAGCACAATCCTCACCAGCCAGTAAGAATGCATGTCATCAACGTGTACCTCTTCCTCAAAAAGTTGGGGAAGGGTGATTCCATCGAGCACATGGCCAAATCCATAAGGCCGAGTCAGGTAATCCAATGGCCATTCATCTTCTTCATTGTGCTCCTCCTCTTGCTGGTATGTTTGGACTATCAGTTGATACCATTCCCAGGTATTATCGTTCCATTCTTTCCCCCTATCTCGGCTGCCTCTAATTATCATGAACGAGCATGTCGTCTGATCCTCAGCTATTGAAACACGAGGGCATGACAGGTGTGCTGAACAGATGTATTGACTTGGGTCCTCCGATTCTCCTAGTGACATGTAGTTTACCCCAGCCTACTTGGCATGATTTGGCAGTGGGTTTATAGTGACATTCGACTTTGGGGTGACTGATGGAGGAGGGATCACCTTGTTATCAATGAGGTTCTGGATTTCATGGCAGAGCCTCATACACTTGTCAGTTAAATGTCCATGGCCCTGATGAAAGGCGTAGTATTTAGAGGCATTGTACCTCGGCGGCAAGGGATCAGGCACTGGCATGGGGTCTAATGGTTTGAGGATTCCTTTCTCGACCAACCTGTTCAGAGTAGTGAATAACGAGATGTTGAGAGGGGTAAAAGTTCTTCGCGGCTGTTGCTGTGTTTGCTGACCATCGCTTTACTGCTGAAAGTTGTTTGTTTGATGAGTGGAGGAAGAAGGGTTCAAAAGGTTTACCTCGCCCGAGCGGGACACGAGGTTAGTTGTGGCGGGTTGATTTGCGGGGAAGATCCTTCTCGATGGTTTCTAGCTGAATTCTATCTTCTCAATATCACCGGATTGGAGAGCATCCTCAATTTGCACCCCAGCGTCGAACAGTTATTCAAAGGTGAAAAGTGGCTGCGTGATGAGGTAGGTAGCGCTTCAACGGAGACTGTAGGTTCTTTACCACCATCCTTACTTGCTTCTTTTCAGAAGGTCAGCTTGTCATTTTAGCGGCCTTGCCTCTCCAGAGGGGTAGAAAGTCAACAAAAGATTCCCAATTCTCTTGTCGGGTTATTTCAAGCTCTCGAGTAGTGACGTCCAACTGGACGTTGTAGCTGTACTGACTAATGAAGGCAGTGGCTATATCCTCCCATGTTCTAGTCTTGGCCACTTCGAGAGAAAGAAACCACCTCTGCACAGCTCCAGAAAGCGACGGATGAAATAACTGAGCCTTAAGATGATCATCGATCCCCATAAGGGATAAGGTCCCAACATACATTCTCAAATGGATACGCGGATCCTCAGTGCCGTCAAACTTTTCCATTTCTGGCATCTTAAACTTTTCAAGCAATTTCGCATCTGGGAATAGACACAGACCGCCTACGTCCAGCATATATTCTTCTATTCCTTTAGCTTTCCTCAGCACCTTTTTCATTCGGTCAATCTTTTCTGCCAGTGCGGATTCCCTGGTCTGAGCAGTGTTTTCATCTTCTACCACAATCGGGCGGGGAACCAGAGGTGGTACAGCAACTTGCAATATCTCTGGCCCTTGGTTGTCATCCCAGAAATTTTCTCCATTCTCGTTCACATTGTCTGGCTGTCCATTCACACCGAGCATACGGGCCTAAATTGCTTGTATCTGCGCCTGGCACTGGTTTTGGGCTTGGGTTTGCTGCTCCACAGCCCGCTGTATCTTGGTAATAGCCCTCATCAGGGCTGTCAGATTAACTTCATTTTCAGCCATGTCGGTTGATTCAGATACTCTGCGCAGTCTGCCTGTTTTTGATCTTACCCAAACTCGTGTCGACTGTACTCTTCCCGAATCAATGGTAACTCACAGAAAAACTTGGATCCCACAAGCAAAATAGCCAGTCTCAGACATATTTCAAAAGAACTCGGATAACGGACAGCAAATATCCCAGATACCCAAACAGCTGAAACTAAAATAATGCCCCTGTCAAGCTCATACCACTGGCACAACAACTAAACATCTGAAAAATCAGGACGAGAACCAAAGAGGATAGATCAACCAAGTTCTAGAAGAAAGGTTTTATCTAAACAGACGGCGTTCAGGCAAGACGACAGTTCTAACCCTCAAGAGCTTGGTTTGACCTAATGATTCTAAAGGGAAACGAATAGCACTCCAATAGGAAAACAGATCTAACTCTCTAGGATTCTGATAAAAAATGGGAAGCATAATGGCAGGATCACAAGACCAGCTCTCATAGGTATAACAAAGGAGGCAAACCTAATACAACAACCTTGAGAAGCTGAAAATCTAAGAAGAACTCGGAGGAGAGCCTCCTTGGCTGCTTCAGAAACTGCCACATACTCGGCCTTCATGGTGGAATTAACAATACAGGACTGCTTAATTCTCCTCCAACTTATAGCACCACCTCCTAAAATAAACACATATCCTGAGGTAGACTTACGAAAATCCTCGTCAAATTGAAAATCTGAGTCTGTGTACCCTAAAGGTACTAGACTGTCTTCCTAGTAAACCAACTATAATCCTTAGTCCTTTTCGGGTACTTGTTTATATTATTTACCGCAATCCAATGCTCCTGCCCTAGATTATACTAATATCTACTAACCATGCCAATGGCAAAGCAGATGTCAAGTCTAGTGCAAAGTATAGCATACATAAGGCTTCTTACTGCCGAAGCATAATGAACTGCCTTCATCTTCTCTATCTCATAATGTGTCTTAGGATACTGATCTTTTGATAGAGTGATTCCATGCTTGAAAGAGAGAAACCTTTTATTGGAATCCTACATGCTAAATCGAGCAAGAATATCATTGATATTCTTTGCTTATGATAAGCTCAACATCATTTGTTTATGATCTCACACAAGCTTGATCCCAATGATGTAACTGGCTTCTCCCAAGTCCTTCATATCGAACTGCCCAGATAACCATACTTTAACCGTAGATAATGCCCCCACATCCTTTCCAATGAGCAAGATATCATCCACATAAAGTACTAAGAAAATTACCACACTTCCGTCACGCTTCTTGTACACACAAAACTCATCCGGACTCTTATCAAAATTATAAGACTTTATGGCTTGATTAAACCAAGTGTTCAAAGATCTCGATGCCTGCTTAAGTCCATAAATAGATCTCTTAAACTTGCACAACATGTGCTCCTGACCCTTCGCAATGAATTTGTCTAATTGTACCATAATGAAACACTTGTCAAGACTTCTATTAAGGAAAGTTGTGTTAACATCTATTTGCCAAATTTTGTAATAAAAATGAGCAACAATAGATAAGAGAATCCAGATAGACTTAAGCATGGCTACCGGCGAAATGATTTTCTCACAATCGATCACTTCTTTCTGAGTGAACCATTTAGCAACAAAGCTAGCTTTGAAGGTTTTAAGCTTCCCATCTGCTTCTCTTTTCCTCTTATAGATTCACTTACATCTAATAAATTTTATTTCTTTGGGTGGTTCTACAAGTTACCACGCTTTCATCATGCTTCCGTCACGCTTCTTGTACACACAAAACTCATCCGAACTCTGATCAAAATTATAAGACTTTATGGCTTGATTAAATCGAGTGTTCAAAGACCTCGATGCCTCCTTAAGTCCATAAATAGATCTCTTAAACTTGCACAACATGTGCTCCTGACCCTTCGCAATAAATTCATCTAGTTGTACCATATAAATACACTAGTCAAGACTTCTGTTAAGGAAACCTGTCTTAATATTCATTTTTCAAATTTTGTAATAAAAATGAGCAACAATAAATAAGAGAATCCAGATAGAGTGAAGCATGGCTACCGGCGAAAAGGTTTTCTCACAATCGATCACTTTTTTCTGAGTGAACCATTTAGCAACAAAGCTAGTTTTGAAGGTTTTAACCTTCCCATCTACTCCTCTCTTCCTCTTGTAGATTCACTTACATCTAATGAATTTTATTTCTTTAGGTGGTTCTACAAGTTACCAGATCTAATTGGAATACATAGATTTCATCTCTGAATTCATAATCCTTTGCCAAAGATCTGTATCTTTATCCTGAAATGATTCATTGTATTTACAAGGCTTGATATCTAGTTCTGCTGGGATCTTATTAAAAAACTCTCCCAAGAACATATACCGATCAGGTTGATAAACAACCCTCCCACTACGACGAGGTACTACCTGTGTCTGTGTACTAGCAGTAACATTTTGTGCAGAATCTAAATCATGTGCACTAGCACCCTGTTCATGACTTGTACCTGACTCGATAATCCTTCCACTACGACGAGGCAATAGGATATCAGTGACTTGTGGTTCCTCTTTCGTTTTACTGGTATTTTCTCTCAGTTCTTTCAGAGCAATTTTGCTATTGGACCTGTGATCCATAATATAATCTTCTGCCAAGAATCGGACATTGGTGCTAACAATGACCTTCTAATCCTTAAGATTATAAAATAGGCCACCCTTTGTTCCCTTGGGATACCCCACAAAGATACAGACTTCGGTCCTCAGTTCCAACTTACCTGCGTTCCCTTTTAGCACATGTGCTAAACACCCTCAAATCCGAATGTATTTAGACTAGGTTTATGCCTAGTCCACAATTCTATGGAAATAGAAGGTACTGACTTAGAAGGTACCAAGTTTAGAATGTAAGCCGTTGCCTCTAATGCGAGTCCTTAGAACGAATTGGATAAACCTAAATACCTCATCATGGACCTTACTATCTCCATAAGAATCATTTTTTTTCTTTCTGTTATACTATTCTGCAACGGAGTGCCAAGTGCAGTCAACTGGGATATAATCTCCTCTGATGACAAGTAGTCCCTAAACTCTCCAAAGAGGTATTCTCCACTATGATCGGATCGTAGTGATTTGATACTTTTACCCAGACGCTTCTCCACCCCAGCCTTGAATTCTTTGAATTTCTCAAAGCATTCAGACTTACGGTACATCAGGTAAATATATCCATACCTTGTGTAGTCATCAATGAAACTGATGAAGTACTCAAAGCCACCTCTAGCTCGGATTGTCATAGAACCACACATATGAAAATGAACCAGTTCTAACAGTTCTTTTGCTCTATAGTTTTTGGCCAAAAGTGGTATGTTGGTCGTCTTACCCTCTAAGCAAGATTCACAGACTGAAAATGTCTCTACTTCTAATGAACTCAAAGGTCCATCTGCTACTAATTTGTTTATCTTTTTTTGATTAATATGACCCAAACGTAAGTGCCAAATAAACGTTTGGTTCATTAAATAAGGAAATTTTATCTTATACGATAAATTAAAGTGCCAAATAAACGTTTGGTTCATTAAATAAGAAAATTTTATCTTATATGGTAAATTAGATGTGTTATTCATTTCAGTTAATTGCAGTATAGAAGAGATAGGAGATACGATATACAGATCATCCACCAATGTACCAGAACAAATAAAATGTTTATTTTTCTTCACAACGACAGAGTTATCAAAATGAACAGAATACTTTTCATTTATTCAACTTGAGACTGAAATTAAATTTCTTCTAATCAAAGGTACATAAAGACAATCTTTTAGAAGTACTATCCTATCTCTACTAAAGCTGAGAGTGACATCTCTTACTGCAACTGTTGTTATTTTTGTATTATTGTCCATCTGTAGGTAAATTTTTCCATCACTAAGTTATCAGATTTTCTGAAACCCTTACAAAGAATTACAAACATGATTAGTGGCTCCTGTATCTATACAGTAGGTACCAGTAGATAACACCGCTAAACATGTTTCTACAACCAGTGAACAAAATTATCCTAACTATTTTGCCTTCTGAAAAATACTAGACATAACTTTTTCCAGTGTCGTGTCTGGTTGTAGTGAAAACATCAGTCTTTTAGTTTTTTGACACCAGTCTGTGGCCCACTAATTACCCTAAAAACCATGTCTCCCTATTTCTGAATTCATGTTTTTCGGCTTAGAAGAAGAACTTTTTTCAGAAACAAACACATTTCTTGGTATTGAAGGAATACCATTGGTAGTTCAAACTATAGCCAAGTTATTTTTCCAGTCAACAAAATTCAATCCCGTAAGTTTGTTTTCTTTGAGTATAATTGTGAGTGAATTGAAAACCATTTTATTCCTAAGAATCACATAATTAAAATAACTGTTAATTATGACAAGCAATACTTTGAATTTATTTTAATTTGCCTTCCTCAACCATTTAAAAAAAAAATCGTCAGCAGCTTGGTACCCTGTGAACAGCATGCCTCGATGGAAGAACATCTACTATTCATCGTTTGTCGAGACAGGCCAATTCTTATTAATTTTATTATCTAGACAATTGACCCTGCCAAGTAAAATTAAATAGCTAACCTAATTTCAGTCTAGTATATAATAGCAGTGACTCAGATAGAGAGAATACTATTATATAAAATTAAGTGTTAATCATCACCTAATTCTAAATCAATCGCTTCGCAATGAATCTTTCAGATAGAGAAGTGATCCACACTAACAATTATCCAGAATTATCTTTAAAGAAGGTTTGTACTGATAATACTGTAATTAATCTGTCCGATGGGGAGAAAGGCCTTACTGCCAACACGTAGGATTTAATTACATAACGTACAAACTAGTGATGGAGATTGCGGAATTTATATGTCAATAAATTTTTTTTTCCACTTAAATTTTTAAAATATTTTTTAGGGTTATAAAAAAATTATTTAATTAAAATAAATTTATTAATTTCAAAAATCACATGATCTGAAAGAATCAAACATTTTTCTATGTACACGATTCCAAATATTCTGATTTACCAAACCATCTTTTTATGTTTTAATGCGTAACAAATAAAATTTATTAAATGCACAATTTTTCCTTCAGCTTTTTAGCTAAGATAGTGATTAAAAGTATTTATTTATTTTATTTTGTGTTTCACATTTAAAAAAATAATAATAATTTATTTAGATAAAATATTTTTTATTTAATTAATTCGAAATTCAGAATTAATTTTTACGTTTTTACAAGATATTCAATTTTATGAAAAATCATCTTAAACGTGATTTTTTTTAAAAAATAAAATATCTAAAAAAAAATTATTTAATTAAAAAACTTAATTTTATTTTTTATTATAAAATATTTTAATTAAAATTAAAATTTTAAAATTAATTAAATTAATAAGAAAAATAAAATAGATATACAATATTCACGCACTTCATATATATATATAAACACGATATGTATATATCCCGATTTTTTGATTGAATAGAAACTCTCGTGAGTTTTAAACTCCTGTTAAAGATAAGTTATATCAATTCTCGTTCCTATCAACTTTTCGTATCTCGATTGCATTAGGATTCTTTAATATACTTCGATATACACAGATATATCATATCAGTATCAAAACACATCAGAAATATCGAGCCGAGACAGCCCGAGACAGCCCACCACCGTCGGCCACCACTATGCCGCCGCTACCACCATTTGCCACCATCTTCAGGCGGCTTTTGCTGCCACTTCAGTGCTCTATTTTTTTTACACTTTTTATACTAAAAAATAGCTCTTAAAAATTGTATTTTTATGTTAAAAAATAGCTCAAAATAGCCTAACAAATTGCCTGAAACAGTTACCACTGCAAGCCACCGTCACCGTCCCAGCCCCAAACAGCCCACTGTTTGGGCTTTTTTCGGTGGTCTTTTTGCTCTTGTTTTTTTCTGAAAAATAACTCAAATATCCAGCCACCTATTTCTTAAAGAACGTCTCAAAAATAGTCTCAAAAAACCCCGAAAATAGCCCCAAAAGGCCGCTGCCGCTACACGGTTGGTTGCCGCCTATTTTGTGCACTGTTTTGGATCAGTTTTTTAATGATTTTTAGATAGTGTTTTAAGATATGTTTACTGCTATTTTATGCCCAAAAAATTATTCAAAAAATAGTCCAAAAATGACCCGAAAAATCAACAAAACTAGCCCCGAACCGCCGTCGGTGGTGGGCTATTTTTGCTTATTTTTTCTGTTATTTTTGACTTATTTTTGATGCTATTTTTAATGCATAAATACTGTAGATACTCTCCAAAAAAATTATTTTAAAATCGTTAAAAAATTACTGCTATCCGTGGCCCGTAAAAACCCGAAACCACCACTGGTGTTGTTTCCTGTTCTTCGTGTTCTTGGATATTCAACATGTTTTTAAAATAATCTAAACAGATAATTAAAAATAAAAACTGCTATTACATCGACACCTATGTCCCGAAGGCTCACATTCGATTCTAGAAAAAATTTAATCTATCACGATCCACTCTCGTGATTAAAAAATAATAATTATCATTCAAACCATTCAATCAAAGATGAATAAACAAATGATCATAAAACTGAAATTAGAATGCTTGCAAAACCAAGTTAGTACAGTTCTAAAAGTACCCTGCCCCGATAAACCGTAAACAAAAAATGAAACGGCTCTGATACCAATTGTTGGAGGCAAAACTGCCAAGATCATTATTTTTGTAAATGATTTTTGATAAAAATTAACTGGACGGGTAAACGCCGAAACAAGCTTTAGATAAAAAATTTTATGTCGAACGATCAAAATAAAAACCCGTTCAACTACAGATAATTTAGAAGAATACATTTTTCCGGTCGATTCTTCAACTACGATTTTGATTCTGAGTTGAAAGTCTCGTCAGACCTTCTACTGTATTCTCTTATGTGATTCCTAAATATAGGTGGGCTATAATCCTCCGAGAATTTGTATTGGCAGAACCTGGTCAGTTTTAGTCTTGAAGACAAGTTCTAAATATGGTTCAGCCTACCTACATATTTATAGGGCTACAGCAGGGACCTGTGGAGTAATTATGACGAAGACTTCTAGTGGAACACAAGTACCCATCCAGTAATTTTTGCAATTAAACAAACCTCATAGTGGCATCTACAATTACAAAAATCTTCTAGCGATTTCAGCAATTTTGATAAAATATTAAATTACAGTTCACACCATTAAAGAATTGTAATTGCACTCTAAGCTATAATTTCAATACCTTCTTGTATTGAGCTCCTTTATTAAATGTTTAATATTTCTCCCCACGTTAAGATTTTCGATATCCGTTAATTAAATTTAATTGGCATCTTAAATTTCTTAAGTTCTTCCGCTTAACTTATTTTATTGCCAGATAATTAAATTCACCTGTAGGGTTTGGTCCGGTCAAAACTTATAAGCTTGCTTAAAGGAGTATCATCAATCCTGATCATTCGAGACGTATATTCCGTCAATAATTAATATTCACCATATAAATAATACCGTTATCCAACTTACTGGAAATATAGATCTATATAAGATCGCACCCTCTAATGAATCAAAATAACAAATATTAAATATACGTAATTAATAATTATTTCAAGATTAAGAGTATAAATACTATTCATAATAATCTTAGGATGTGAATTAATTTATATAATCAGTATAAAATTAATTACTTCAATGCGTCCTATTCAATATACACAAAGTGTATTAGCAAAGAGAGTCGAAATAATTGACGACGCTATTATCTATTCCCCTTAACCAAGACAAACCTACTAAAATTCTGTACTATAGTCGTACCAATGGTACATCCATTTTCATCTAAATTGTGGATATAAAACTTTATTCTACAAGAACCTAAAATCTGATCTTCTGTGTATAAGCGGTACTTTGCACACCAGTCTATGTAAAGTGAAATGAAAATGCACACCAGTGTGTATAAGCGGTACTTTACACACCATCTTAATGACAATGCATACATTGTCATTAAGATTTTTATAAAATGAAAAATTAGTTTTATTAAAATAAAATTAAATATTAAAAATATGGTTTTGAGTATACTAATCCTAACAAGAGTCACACTCACAGTCTGTGCTATGGCCATATGATCACATAGTCCGTGCTATACGTCATGGCCATATGATCTCATAGTTTGTGCTATACTTCATAGTCTGTGCTATGGAATGTCTGCATTCGTAGTTAGGGCTACGTTACATAGTCTGGCTATGTTTTCTCGTGTCTCTGCTCGATAAGCAACAATATTAGTTAGCCAAGTTATTGGGAATCCCAGTAGTTTGGGTCATTCATAACTCGAGTGGCTCGAGTAAAATGCATAGTACTCTATCTCACAGCTTGTGCTAGGTAACAAACTACGATGGCCATCCAAGCCACAAAGGGTCCCAATAGCTCGGATGCCTAAGCTAGAGTAAGAATCATGTATAATGTGAACATTTGCTTGCATGACAATCCGCTCGGGCAACATGAGTTCAGTATGCGGTACTTTGTAAAATTTAGCTCAATAAAGGTGGCCGAGCCATTTAGAGGGCAAGTAGCTCAAGGCCTCAATGGCTCTATCAACTTGAAATCTAGTCGAATGCTTCTTTTGAGTCCCATTATTGTTTTACCTGCATATTTAATTAATCCAAAATACCCAAGTTACTGTAGGGTTGAGTAGCTTGGGTTCGAAGCAGCTCAGAGTTAGAGTAAAAGCTCGAATATTTTGTTGTTTCAATGTACCATTCTTTTTTTTATTTATTCATCACAGTGCTAAGCTACTTACTCAAGTGACTCGAGACTTGAATTCATTCGAATTTGTTAATACTTGATAGCTTCTTTCATTTTGGCCATCTACAATCTTCAATAAGTTCTTTATATGAAGTCTGTTAGGTATAATAGTTGACTAGTATGGATTTTTAGTCTTTCAAGAAATTTTCTATTTCACTACATATTTTATATTTTATAATTTTAACTAATTAAATTAATTTGAGCAATAAAAATATATTAAGTTATCAATCACATCATTAA
>JAULJZ010064988.1:0-13344 GCA_032270985.1 Heliamphora pulchella | reverse complement strand
GAGTGATATTATTTTATTAGAGGTCGTAGCCATATCTCGATTTATTGAAATCTTATCATTTGGGTGTGGTTACCTAATTGTGTGGATAAGTTGATGTGAGGATATTTTGTGTAATTGTTGAATAAGGTTTCATGACTATTCGTTAAAGGAATTAAATTTTGAGGGAGTAAATAGGCGCGGATTATAGTTATTTAGTATAGGAAAAGGTTCTTATTTAGTGGTTATTAAAGGGAGGTGCCCACTGTTACTTGAGATATTAGGATTTTTGATTTTGGATAATGATACAGCTCGACATACGATATTGGATGTTTGAAGCTAATTGGCTGCAATTAAATTTGTGAATATTCTCTGATTGTCCAAGAAAATTTTATTTTGGTATGTTGAGATATATCTTGTCGTTAGGGTACTTGGAAGGATAAAGGACCTCTTTAAGTACAAGCTAATTAGTGTAATTTTGGAGGTCGCTTGGACACTTATGTTGGATCCATGTGGTGAGTTAGTATCTTACGCTGCATGCATTATTTGAGAATCTAAGATATTGGTTTATTGAGATGTTGAAATCAAGTTCAAAAATTAGTGTCAAAATATAAATTCGACTATATTTGGGTTGCAGGTAGAATACTAAGTTTTGATCGAGTTGACAGACGTGGGTAATAATTATTTGGTTGAGGAAATGGTTGTTGTTTGGTGGTTATTAAGTGATCGCCTACACTCTAATTGGGATATTTGGATTTTAGATTTTGCTTGATGATACAACTCAGGATTCAATTGTGGATTTTTGAAGCTAATTGGATGCAATAAAATTGGTGAATGTTCTTTAGTTGTCCATGAAGACTTTCTTTTCGTCTATTGAGATATATATTGTCACTAGATTACTTGAATGGATGAAGGACTATGTTATTGGCACATGATACCTGGACTAATTTTTGAAGTCGTTGGGTGACTAATTTGGGATCCATGAGGTGGCTTAGTATCTTATATTACATAAATTATTGGAGAATCTGATATATTAGTTTGTCGAGAAGTGGAAACACAAGAAGTTCACTATTACTGTCAAAATTTAAATCCGACTATTTTTGAGTTGCACGTAGATTACCAAGTTCACAAGTTGATAAATTACTTCGGAGCCATGAATAAGTCTTTGATTTATAGTTCAAACTTGTCATTGGGGGTCAGTAAACACATATCACGTCCTTGCCACTTGATTTTTTGTAGATTGGGGAACATTTTGTTATAAGCATTTTTTATGTATTTGCGACCATTAATGGATCTGTTTACGGATTTTCAGGCCTTATTAATTTGGATAGAAGGGTTGACTTCTATAAAAGATGACAAAGATTTGGAGGGAATTGTTAGTCTGTTGGGGAGTGAAATTATTTTATTAGAGGTCGTAGCCATATCCTGATTTATTGAAGTCTAATCGTTTGGGCGTGGTTACCTAATTGTGTGGATAAGTTGAAGTGAGGATATTGTGTGTAATTGTTGGATAAGGTTTCATCACTAGTCGTTGAAGGAATTAAATTTTGAGTGAGTAAATAGGCGCGGATAATTGTTATTTCGTAGAGGAAAATGTTCTTGTTTGGTGGTTATTAAAGGGAGGTGCCCGCTCTTTTTTGAGATTTTTGGATTTATGATTTTGCGTAATGATACAGCTCGACATACGATATTGGATGTTTGAAGCTAATTGGATGCAATTAAATTTGTGAATAATGTTTGATTGTCCAAGAAAACTTTATTTTGGTGTGTTGAGATATATCTTGTCGTTAGGGAACTTGGAAGGATAAAGGACATTTTTAAGTACAAGCTAATTAGTGTAATTTTGGAGGTCGCTTGGAGACTAATTTTGGATCCATGTGGTGAGTTAGTATCTTACGCTGCATGCATTATTAGAGAATCTAAGATATTGGTTTATTGAGAAGTTGAAACCAAGTTCAATATTAGTTTCAGAATATAAAATTGACTATATTTGGGTTGCAAGTACAATACTAAATTTTGAGCGAGTTGACAGACGTGGGTAATAATTATTTGGTTTAGGAAATGGTTCTTGTTTGGTGGTTATTAAATGGTCACATACACTCTAATTGGGATATTGGGATTTCAGATTTTGCATGATGATAGAAATCAAGATTCAATTGTGGATTTTTGGGGCTAATTGGATGCAATAAAATTGGTGAATGTTCTTTAGTTGTCCATGAAGACTTTCTTTTGGTGTATTGAGATATATATTGTCACTAGATTACTTGAATGGATGAAGGACTATATTATTAGCACATGATACCTGGTCTAATTTTTGAAGTCGTTGGGAGACTAATTTGGGATCCATGAGGTGGCTTAGTATCTTATATTACATAAATTATTGGAGAATCTGATATATTAGTTTGTCGAGAAGTGGAAACACAAGAAGTTCACTATTACTGTCAAAATTTAAATCCGACTATTTTTGAGTTGCACGTAGATTACCAAGTTCACAAGTTGATAAATTACTTCGGAGCCATGAATAAGTCTTTGATTTATAGTTCAAACTTGTCATTGGGGGTCAGTGGACACATATCAAGTCCTTGCCACTTGATTTTTTTGTAGATTGGGTAACATTTTCTTATAATCATTTTTGATATATTTGTGACCGTTAATGGATCTATTTACGGATTTTCAGGCCTTATTATTTTGGGGAGATGGGTTGATTTTTATAAAAGAATACAAAGGTTAGGTGGGAATTGTAAGTCTGTTGGGAAGTGAAATTATATTATTAGAGGTCTTAGCCATATCTCGATTTATTGAAGTCTAATCGTTTGGGTTTTGTTACCTAATTGCGTGGATAAGTTGATGTGAGGATATTTTGTGTAATTGTTGGATAAGGTTTCCTGAATATTTGTTAAAAGGAATTAAATTTTGAGGGAGTCAATAGGCGCGGATAATAGTTATTTAGTAGAGGAAATGGTTCTTATTTGGTGTTTATTAAAGGGAGGTGCCCACTCTTACCTGAGATATTAGGATTTTTGATGCTGCGTAATGATATAGCTCGACATACGATATTGGATGTTCGAAGCTAATTGGATGCAATTAAATCTGTGAATAATTTCTAGTTGTCCAAGAAAACTTTATTTTGGTGTATTGAGATATATCTTGTTGTTAGGGAACTTGGAAGGGTAAAGGACCTTCTCAATTGCAAGATAACTAGCGTAATTTTTGTGGTCACTTGGAAATAAATTTTGGATCCATGTTGTGAGTTAGTAACTTACGTTGTATACATTATTAGAGAATCTAAGATATTGGTTTATTGAGAAGTTGAAACCTAGTTCAATATTAGTGTCAGAATATAAATTAGTCTATATTTGGGTTGCAGGTACAATACTAAGTTTTGATCGAGTTGACAGACGTGGGTAATAATTATTTGGTTGAGGAAGTGGTTATTGTTTGGTGGTTATTAAATTATCGCATACACTCTAATTGGGATATTAGGATTTCAGGTTTTGTTTGATGATACAACTCTGGATTCAATTGTGGATTTTGAAGCTAATTGGATGCAATAAAATTGGTGAATGTTCTTTAGTTGTCCATGACGACTTTCTTTAGGTGTATTGAGATATATATTGTCAGTAGATTACTTGAAAGGATGAAGGACTACATTATTAGCACAAGATTCCTGGAGTAATTTTTGAAGTCGTTGGGAGACTAATTTGGGATCCATGAGGTGGCTTAGTATCTTACATTACCTACATTATTGGAGAATCTGAGATATTAGTTTGTCGAGAAGTTGAAACACAAGAAGTTCACTATTACTGTCAAAATTTAAATCAGACTATTTTTGACATGCACGTAGATTACCAAGTCAACTGATAATTTACTACGGAGCCTTGAATAAGCCTTTGATTTATAGTTCAAACTTGTCATTGAGGGTCAGTAGACACATATCACGTCCTTGCCATTTGATTTTATGTAAATTGGGGATCTTTTTATTATAATCATTTTTGATATATTTGCGACCGTTAATGGATCTGTTTATGGATTTCCAGGCCTTATTATTTTGGAGAGAAGGGTTGACTTCTCTAGAAGAAAACAAAGGTTAGGAGAGAATTGTATGTCTGTTGGGGGGTGATATTTTTTTATTGGAGTTCGTTGTCATGTCTCGATTTATTGAAGTCTAATCGTCTGGGCGGGGTTACCTAATTGTGTGGATAAGTTGATGTGAGGATATTTTGTGTAATTGTTGGATAAGGTTTCATGATTATTCGTTAAAGGAATTAAATATTGAGGGAGTAAATAGGCGCAGATAATAGTTATTTAGTAGAGGAAAAGATTCTTGTTTGGTGGTCATTAAAGGGAGGTGCCCACTCTCATTTGAGATATTAGGATTTCTGATTTTGCGTAATGATATAGCTCGACATACGATGTTGGATGTTTAAATCTAATTTGATGCAATTAAATTTGTGAATAATCTCTAGTTGTCCAAGAAAACTTTATTTTGGTGTATTGAGATATATCTTGTTGTTATGGAACTTGGAAGGATAAAGGACCTTTTTAAGTACCGAATAACTAGCTTTATTTTTGAGGTCGCTTGGTGACTAATTTTGGATCCATGTGGTGAGTTAGTATCTTACGTTGCATGTATTATTAGAGAATCTAAGATATTGGTTTATTGAGAAGTTGAAACCAAGTTCAATATTAGTGTCAGAATATAAATTCGACTATATTTGGGTTGCAGGTACAGTACTAAGTTTTGAGCGAGTTGACAGACGTGGGTAATAATTTTTTGGTTAAGGAAATGGTTCTTGTTTAGTGGTTATTAAATGGTTGCATACACTCTAATTGGTATATTAGGTTTTCAGATTTTGCATGATGATACAACCAACTCAAGATTCAATAGTGGATTTTTGAACCTAATTGGATGCAATAGAATTGGTGAACGTTCTTTAGTTGTCCATGAAGACTTTCTTTTGGTGTATTGAGATATATATTTTCACTAGATTACTTGAAAGGATGAAGGACTACATTATTGGCACAAGATACCTGGACTAATTTTTGAAGTCGTTGGGGGACTAATTTGGGATCTATGAGGTGGCTTAGTATCTTACATTACATACATTATTGGAGAATCTGAGATAATAGTTTGTCGAGAAGTACAAACACAAGAAGTTCCCTATTACTGTCAAAATTTAAATCGGTCTATTTTTGAGATGCACGTACATTATGAAGTTCACAAATTGATAAATTACTTCGGAGCCTTGAATAAGTCTTTGATTTATAGTTCAAACTTGTCATTGGGGGTCTGTAGGCACATATCACGTCCTTGGACTTGATTTTCTGTAGATTAGGGAACTTTTTATTATAATCATTTTTGATATATTTGCGACCGTTAATGGATCTGTTTACGGATTTCCAGGCGTTATTATTTTGGAGAGAAGGGTTGACTTCTATAGAAGAAAACAAAGGTTAGGAGGGAATTTTATGTCTGTTGGTGAGTGAAGTCTTATCGTTTGGGCGTGGTTACCTAATTGTGTCGATAAGTTGATGTGAGGATATTTTATGTAATTGTTGGATAAGGTTTCATAACTATTCGTTAAAGGAATTAAATTTTGATGGAGTAAATAGGCGCGGATAATAGTTATTTAGTTGAGGGAAAGGTTCTTGTTTGGTAGTTATTAAAGGGAGGTGCCCACTCTTATTTGAGAAATTAGGATTTATGATTTTGCGTAATCATACAGCTCGACATACGATATTGGATGTTTGAAGCTAATTGGATGCAAATAAATTTGTGAATAATCTCTGATTGTCCAAGAAAACTTTATTTTGGTGTGTTGAGATATATCTTGTCGTTAGGGAACTTGGATGGATTAAGGACCTTTTTAAGTACAAGATAACTAGCGTAATTTTTGATATCGCTTGGAGACTAATTTTGGATCCATGTGGTGAGTTAGTATCCTGCGCTGCATGCATTATTAGAGAATCTAAGATATTGGTTTATTGAGAAGTTGAAACCAAGTTCAATATTTGTGTAAGAATATAACTTCGACTCTATTTGGGTTGCAGGTGCAATACTAAGTTTTGAGCGAGTTGACAGTCGTGGGTAATAATTATTTTGTTAAGTTATTGGTTCTTGTTTGGTGGTTATTAAATGGTCGCATACACTCTAATTGGGATATTTGGATTTCAGATTTTGCATGATGATACAACTCAAGGTTCAATTGTTGGTTTTTAATGCTAATTGGATGCAATAAAATTGGTGAATGTTCTTTAGTTGTCGATGATGACTTTCTTTTGGTGTATTGAGATATATATTGTCACTAGATTACTTGAAAGGATGAAGGACTATATTATTATCACAATATACCTGGAGTAATTTTTGAAGTCATTGGTGGCTAATATGGAATCCATGAGGTGGCTTAGTATCTTACATTATATTCATTGTTGGAGAATCTGAGATATTAGTTTGTCGAGAAGTCGAAACAGAAGAAGTTCACTGTTATTGTCCAAATTTAAATCCGACTATTTTTGAGTTGCACGTATATTACCAAGTTCAGAAATTGATAAATTACTCCAGAGCCTTGAATAAGCCTTTTATTTATAGTTCAAACTCGTCATTGGGGGTCAATAGACACATATCACGTCCTTGCCACTTGATTTTCTTTAGATTGGGGAACATTTTATTATAATCATTTTTGATATATTTGCGACCGTTAATGGATCTGTTTACGGATTTTCAGGCCTTATTATTTTGGAGAGAAGGGTTGAGTTCGATAAAAGAAAACAAAGTTTATGAGGGAATTATAAGTCTGTTGGGGAGCGATATTATTTTATTGGAGGTCGTAGTCATATCTCGATTTATTGAAGTCTAATCGTTTGGGCGTGGTTACCTAATTGTGTGGATAAGTTGATGTGAGGATATTTTGTGTAATTGTTGGATAAGGTTTCATGACTATTCGTTAAAGAAATTAAATTTTAAAGGAGTAACTAGGCGCGGATAATAGTTATTTAGTAGAGAAAAAGGTTCTTGTTTGGTGGTTATTAAAGGGAGTTGCCCACTCTTATTTGAGATATTAGGATTTCTGATTTTGCGTAATGATACAGCTCGACATACGATATTGGATGCTTGAAGCTAATTGGATGCAATTAAGTTTGTCAATAATCTCTAGTTGTCCAAGAAAACATTATTTTGGTGTATTGAGATATATATTGTCGTTAGGGATCTTGGAAGGATAAAGGACCTTTTTAAGTACAAGATGACTGGCGTAATTTTTGAGGTCGCTTGGAGACTAATTTTTGATCCTTGTTGTGAGTTAGTATCTTACGTTGCATGCATTATTTGAGAATCTAAGATATTGGTTTATTGAGAAGTTGAAACCAAGTTCAATATTAGTGTCAGAATATAAATTCGACTATATTTGGGTTGTAGGTACAATACTAAGTTTTGAGCGAGTTGACAGACGTGGGTAATCGTTATTTGGTTGTGGAAATGGTTCTTGTTTGGTGGTTATTAAATGATCACATACACTCTAATTGGGATATTAGGATTTCAGGTTTTGCATGATGATACAACTCAAGATTCAATTGTGGATTTTTAAAGCTAATTGGAAGCAATAAAATTTGTTAATGTTCTTTAGTTGTCCGTGAAGACTTTCTTTTGGTGTATTGAGATATATATTGTCACTAGATTACTTGAATGGATGAAGGACTACATTATTAGCAAAAGATACCTGGAGTAATTTTTGAAGTCGTTGGGAAACTAATTTGGGATCCATGAGGTGGCTTAGTATTTTACATTACGTACATTATTGGAGAATCTGTGATATTAGTTAGTTGAGAAGTGGAAACACAAGAAGGTCAATATTACTGTAAAAATTTAAATCCGACTATTTTTGAGTTGCACGTAGATTACCAAGTTCACAAATTGATAAATTACTACGGCGCTATGAATAAGTCTTTTATTTATAGTTCAAACGTAAATTGGGGGTCAGTAGACACACATCACGTCATTGCCACTTGATTTTCTGTAGATTGGGGAACATTTTATTGTAATAATTTTTGATATATTTGCGACCGTTAATGGATCTGTTTATAGATTTTCAGGCCTTATTATTTTGGAGGGAAGGGTTGACTTCTATAAAAGAAAACAACTGTTTGGAGGGAATGGTAAGTCTGTTGGGGAGTGATATTATTTTATTGGAGGTCGTAGCCATATCTCGATTTTGAAGTCTAATCGTTTGGGCGTGGTTACCTAATTGTGTGGATAAATTGATGTGAGGATATTTTGTGTAATTGTTGGATAAGGTTTCATGACTATTCGCCAATGGAGTTAAATTTTGAAGGAGTTAATAGGCGCGGATAATAGTTATTTAGTAGCGGAAAAGGTTTTTGTTTTGTGGTTATTAAAGGGAGGTGCCCACTCTTATTTGAGATATTAGGATTTCTGATTTTGCGTAATGATACAGCTCGACATACGATATTGGATGTTTGATGCTAATTGGATGCAATTAAATTTGTGAATAATCTCTATTTGTCTAAGGAATCTTTATTTTGGTGTATTGAGATATATCTTGTCGTTAGGGAACTTGGTAGGATAAAGGACCATTTTGAGTACAAGATAACTAGCGTAATTTTTGAGGTTGCTTGGAGACATGTTTTGGATCCATGTGGTGAGTTAGTATATTATGTTGCATGCATTATTAGAGAATCTAAGATATTGGTTTATTAAGAAGTTGAAACCAAGTTCAATATTAGTGTCAAGATATAAATTCGACTATATTTGGGTTTCAGGTACAATACTAAGTTTTGAGCGAATTGACATCCGTGGGTAATAATCATTTGCTTGAGGAAATGGTTCTGGTTTGGTGGTTATTAAATGGTCGCATACACTCTAATCGGGATATTAGGATTTATGATTTTGCATGATGGTACAACTCAAGATTCAATTGTGGATTTTTGAAGCTAATTGGATGCAATAAAATTGGTGAATGTTCTTTAGTTGTTCATGAAGACTTTCTTTTGGTGTATTGAGATATATATTGTCACTAGGGAACTTGAAAGGATGAAGGACTACATTATTAGCACCAGATACCTGGAGTAATTTTTGAAGTCGTTGGGAGACTAATTTGGGTTCCATGAGGTGGCTTAGTATCTTACATTACATGCATTATTGGCGAATTTGAGATATTAGTTTGTCGAGAAGTTGAAACCCAAGAAGTTCACTATTACTGTCAAAATTTAAATCAGACTATTTTTGAGTTGCATTTAGATTACCAAGTTCCAAAATTGATAAATTACTTCGGAGCCATGAATAAATATTTTATTTATTGTTCAAACTTGTCATTGGGGGTCAGTAGGCACATATCACGTCCTCGCTACTTGATTTTCTATAGATTGGGGAACTTTTTATTATAATCATTTTTGATATATTTGCGACCGTTAATGGATCTGTTTACGGATTTTCAGGCCTTATTATTTTGGAGAGAAGGGTTGAGTTCGATAAAAGAAAACAAAGTTTATGAGGGAATTATAAGTCTGTTGGGGAGCGATATTATTTTATTGGAGGTCGTAGTCATATCTCGATTTATTGAAGTCTAATCGTTTGGGCGTGGTTACCTAATTGTGTGGATAAGTTGATGTGAGGATATTTTGTGTAATTGTTGGATAACGTTTCATGACTATTCGTTAAAGGAATTAAATTTTGAGGGAGTAAATAGGCGCGGATGATAGTTATTTGGTAGAGGAAAAGGTTCTTTTTTTGGTGGTTACTAAAGAGAGGTGCCCACTCTTATATGAGATATTAGGATTTATGATTTTGCGTAATGATACAGCTCGACATATGATATTGGATGTTTGAAGCTAATTGGATGTAGTTAAATTTGTGAATAATCTCTTGTTGTCTAAGAAAATTTTATTTTGGTGTATTGAGATATATCTTGTTGTTGTGGTACTTGGAAGGATAAAGGACCTTTTTAAGTACAAGATAACTAGCGTAATTTTTGAGGTAGCTAGGACACATATTTTGGATCCATGTGATGAGTTAGTATCTGACGTTGCATGCATTAGAGAATCTAAGATATTGGTTTATTGAGATGTTGAAACCAAGTTCAATATTAGTGCCAGAATATAAATTTGACTATATTTGGGTTGCAGGTACAATACTAAGTTTTGAGTGAGTTAACAGACGTGGGTAATAATTATTTTGTTGAGGAAGTAGTTCTTGTTTGGTGGTTATTAAATGGTCGCATACACTCTAATCGGGATATTAGGATTTATGATTTTGCATGATGGTACAACTCAAGATTCAATTGTTAATTTTTGAAGCTAATTGGATACAATAAAATTGGTGAATGTTCTTTAGTTGTTCATGAAGACTTTCTTTCGGTGTATTGAGATATATATTGTCACTAGGGAACTTGAAAGGATGAAGGACTACATTATTAGGACAAGATACCTGGAGTAATTTTTGAAATCGTTGGGAAACTAATTTGGGATCCATGAGGTGCCTTATTATCTTACATTACATGCATTGTTGGAGAATTTGAGATATTAGTTTGTCGAGAAGTGGAAACACAAGAAGTTTACTATTACTATCAAAATTTAAATTCGACTATTTTTTAGTTGAACGTAGATTACCAAGTTCACAAGTTGATAAATTACTTCGTAGCCTTGAATAAGTGTTTGATTTGCAGTTCAAACTTGTCATTGGGGGTCAGTAGACACATATCACGTCCTTGCCACTCGATTTTCTATAGATTGGGGAACATTTTATTATAATCATTTTTGATATATTTGTGACCGTTAATGGATCTGTTTACGGATTTTTAGGCCTTATTATTTTGGGGAGAAGGGTTGAGTTCTATACAAGAGAACAATGGTTAGGAGGGAATTGTATGTTTGTTGGCGAGCGATATTATTTTATTGGAGGTCGTAGCCATATCTCGATTTATTGAAGTCTAATCGTTTGGGCGTGGTTACCTAATTGTGTGGATAAGTTGATGTGAGGATATTGTGTAATTGTTGGATAACGTTTCATGACTATTCGTTAAAGGAATTAAATTTTGAGGGAGTAAATAGGCGCGGATGATAGTTATGTAGTAGAGGAAAAGGTTCTTGTTTGGTGGTTATTAAAGAGAGGTGCCCACTCTTATATGAGATATTAGGGTTTATGATTTTGCGTAATGATACAGATCGACATACGATATTGGATGTTTGAAGCTAAATTGGATGCAATTAAATTTGTGAATAATCTCGAGTTGTCCAAGAAAACTTTATTTTGGTGTATTGAATTTTATCTTGTTATGGTACTTGGAATTATAAAGGACCTTTTTAAGTACAAGATAACTTGCGTAGTTTTTGAGGTCGCTTGGAGACTAATTTTTGATCCTTGTGGTGAGTTAGTATCTTACGTTGCATGCATTATTTGAGAATCTAAGATATTGGTTTATTGAGAAGTTGAAACCAAGTTCAATATTAGTGTCTGAATATAAAATCGACTATATTTGGGTTGTAGATACAATACTAAGCTTTGAGCGAGTTGATAGACGTGGGTAATAATTATTTGGTTGAGGAAATGGTTCTTATTTGGTGGTTGTTAAATGGTCGCATACACTCTAATTGGGATATTAGGATTTCAGATTTTGCATGATGATACAACTCAAGATTAAATTATGGATTTTTAAAGCTAATTGGATGCAATAAAATTTGTGAATGTTCTTTAGTTGTCCAGGAAGACTTTCTTTTGGTGTATTGAGATATATATTGTCACTAGATTACTTAAAAGGACGAAAGACTACATTATTAGCACAAGATATCTGGAGTAATTTTTGAAGTCGTTGGGAGACTAATTTGGGATCCATGAGGTGGCTTAGTATCTTACATTACATGCATTATTGAAGAATTTGAGATATTAGTTTGTCAAGAAGTGGAAACACAAGTTCACTTTTACTGTCAAAATTTAAATTCGACTATTTTTGAGTTGCACGTAGGTTACCAAGTTCACAAGTTGATAAATTACTTCGGAGCCTTGAATAAGTGTTTGATTTATAGTTCAAACTTGTCATTGGGGGTCAGTAGACACATATCACGTCCTTGCCACTCGATTTTCTATAGATTGGGGAACATTTTATTATAATCATTTTTGATATATTTGCGACCGTTAATGGATCTGTTTACGGATTTTCAGGCCTTATTATTTTGGAGAGAAGGGTTGAGTTCCATAAAAGAAAACAATGGTTAGGAGGGAATTGTATGTCTGTTGGGGAGCGATATTGTTTTATTGGAGGTCGTAGCCGTATCTCGATTTATTCAAGTCTAATCGTTTGGGTGTGGTTACCTAATTGTGTGGATAAGTTGATATGAGGATATTTTGTGTAATTGTTGGATAAGGTTTCATGACTATATTTAAAGGAATTAAATTTTGAGGGAGTTAATAGGCGCGGATGATAGTTATTTAGTAATGGAAAAGGTTCTTGTTTGGTGGTTATTAAAGGGAGGTGCCCACTCTTATATGAGATATTAGCGTTTATGATTTTGCGTAATGATACAGCTCGACATACGATATTGGATGTTTGAAGCTAATTGGATGCAGTTAAATTTGTGAATAATCTCTAGTTGTCCAAGAAAATTTTATTTTGGTGTATTGAGATATATTTTGTTTTTGTGGTACTTGGAAGTATAAAGGATCTTTTTAAGTACAAGATAACTAGCGTAATTTTTGAGTTTGCTAGGAGACAAATTTTGGATCCATGTGGTGAGTTAGTATCTTACGTTGCATGCATTATTAGAGAATCTAAGATATTGGTTTATTGAGAAGTTGAAACCAAGTTCAATATTAGTGTCAGAATATAAATTCGGCTATATTTGGGTTGTAGGTACAATACTAAGTTTTGAGCGAGTTAACAGACGTGGGTAATAATTATTTGGTTGAGGAAATTGTTCTTGTTTGGTGGTTATTAAATGGTCGCATACACTCTAATTGGGATATTAGGATTTTTGATTTTGCATGATGATACAACTCAAGATTCAATTATGGATTTTTAAAGCTAATTGGATGCAATAAAATTTGTGAATGTTCTTTAGTTGTCCAGGAAGACTTTCTTTTGGTGTATTGAGATATATATTGTCACTAGATTACTTAAAAGGTTGAAAGACTACATTATTAGCACAAGATATTTGGAGTAATTTTTGAAGTCGTTGGGAGACTAATTTGGGATCCATGAGGTGGCTTAGTATCTTACATTCCATGCATTATTGATGAATTTTAGATACTAGTTTGTCGAGAAGTGGAAACACAAGTTCACTTTTGCTGTCAAAATTTAAATTCGACTATTTTTGAGTTGCACGTAGATTACCAAGTTCACAAGTTGATAAATTACTTCGGAG
>JAULJZ010064967.1:0-13345 GCA_032270985.1 Heliamphora pulchella | reverse complement strand
AGAGTGTATTCTCGGGTTGGGTATCATGTATGGTTATTTATGGGTGTTTCACGTGGCCCGGAGTTTGGGGCGTGACACCCACACTTGTGAAACTTTTCTATGCGCACTTTCACATTGCATCTATTCCTAGTACCACTATTACTTCTTGCGTAAATGGGACTGAAATACTTTTGACTTCTAGTGTTCTAAATAAAATTCTTTGCATTCCAGAGGGTGAAATATTTGTCTCTTGCAAAGAGAACAAGAGATCCATCGAAATCTACGGATTCTCTTTTCACGGTGCAGTAAAGCAAATATTTGAGGTAGAGGAAATCGATCCCTCCAAACCCTTGGAGGCAAACTCCTTAAAGCCCGAAATACGCATCCTCCATCATTTGGTAGACCACATCTTTTTGCCTCAGATGGGGAAGTTCGGTGATGTTACCTACATGCACATTTTTGTCATGTGGTGCATCCTTGAACAAAAGAAACTTGATCTTGGTTTTTATTCATCTCGGACATGCTACAATCTCACGGGAAATCCATTTCCTCTCTCCCCCACGCTATGTTTTTAACAAAAGTTTTTCGACACTTTGGTGTTGATCTTTCTGCTAAAAAGGTTGTTTCTTTTTCAAAGCACGACCTTTATGGGGCATCCACTCTCAAACATATGTAGATTTCTAACGTTGACAGTGTATGGACTACCCGTTGTGATACCCCATCTGTCCCCAGAAATCCTTCTGCCTCTCATGATTTTTCTCCTATCCCAATAGATTTTGGATTTCTTGCTCCTCACTCCACCAGTGCCGACACTCCTGGACCCTCATCTACTCCTTTCCATGTTCCTCCTCCTCCTCCTCATGTGGATGCTTCACCTGTTCCATCTGCTGCCTCTCATGCTATTGATCTATCTGAGCTTGTTTCTTTGGTCAAGGGTCTATCTTCCTCTTTGACCAATTTTCGTACCAAGGTCGACCAAGACCTTTTTGATCTCCATAGTAAAATCTCTTCTCTCTATGATAAGGTCAAACACCTGGATAAAACAAATCGTGGCCTCCGACGAGATGTTGAGAATGCAATCGATGTTGGGAGAGCCATGTGCAATACTATGGATGACAGCATTATCTCCATTGTCAACTGCAATAAGACCATCCTACAGCAAATCTAAAAGGAGTACGATCAAGGCATCGTCACTGCCATTCAAGCCAACTCCAGAAAAGTGGAAGTACATCTCCATTGGCTTTAGGATGCTTGGAGCAAGCAATTTAAGCCTAAAGAGAGCAAAGAAGATAAAGCTGCTCAATTAAGGCGCGAGGTAGATCTTGCATTAGCGGCTACTCTTGATGCTATGGCAACCGTAGAAAAAAAGATGAACGAGCACAATCTTCCAAAGAGAAAGCATCTGAGCTAAGGCAGAAGCAGGAAGAAAAGAAAAAGTTCAAGAAATTCATGGATGAATAGTAAATGCGACCCTTTGTTGATTCCAAAAGGGGAGAAAAAAGGTAAAAGAAGAAGGAAGGGGAGAAGAAGAGAAAAACGTTACAAAAATTTAATTTTTAGAAGCTTTTATAGTTTTCTATGGAGGAGAAGATGCAATATTAACATACATTTTTTTGTGATGTTTGGACTGATATCTGTTCTTTTACACATTTCTCTATTGTATGGTGGCTTTGAAATCCTTTTTGATATTAGATGATTGACATCATGCTCTATATATTATGTTTGATGTTTGGGATTTGAAAAACACTTTGCACATATATGCTTGATAACTGTTGAACCTCTTTGAATTAATGCACATATTTTAATGGTGACTTTGAAATCCTTTTTGATATCAAATGATTGATAGCATGCTCTATATATTATGTTTGATGTTTGGGATTTGAGAAACACTTTGTACATATTTGCTTGATAAGTATTGAGCCTCTTTGAATGATGCACATATTTTAATAAATTCAAAATGCTTCTGAATGAAATTTTAAATTGTCTTAAATATGTATATTATACTGTTGTTGAATGCCTAGCTATTGTGAGTGCATATCTTATTTAAGGCATAAAGATAAAGGAAGAACTCTTGTTGAAAATCTTTTTAAATACTTTCTAAAAAATGTTGTAATTATCAAAAAAGAAGAAATTGTTAGCTTAGGGGCTTTTTAATTAAATTTTGATGATTTCTATAATTTATTTTCTAAGTAAAACTTATTTAAAAAAAGATAATGTTTAATATTTTCAAAAAGGTAGTGTTAACATTAATTGACAAATGAGTTAACACCTTTAACCATAGGAGATGATTCATCTCTCAAATAAATTGACACTTAAGTATTCTTGAATAAGAATATTTTCTGTTGACCCTAATTGATATTTGAGTCAACGCCTTAAGGCAAAGAATACTTGATCCTTTCAAGTGTGTCAACACCTTTGAAAGTTGAGTCGACATCTTAACTTGTTTAGCTAAGATGTTTCTGGTATTCCACTTTGAGTTGATACAAATTGAAATTTGAGTCGGCATAAAAGAACCGAGACTCTCTGCACTAAAAATGAGTCGACACAAACTCAATTTGAATCGACACCAAGTGATTCTTCACTTTGGTTATTCGAGATTTTGAGTCGACACAAACTGAAGATGAGTCGATACAAATATACCGAGACTGCCTACAGAACTTGTGAGTCGACACAAAATGCAACATGAGTTGACACAAAAGTACCGAGCCTGCCTGAAGAATTTTGAGTCGACACAAAAGCAAAAATGAGTCGACACAAAATTACTAAGGGTTCCTGCACTTTTTAGTGTCGACACCAAAGGCAATTCAAGTTGACACAAAAAGACCCTCTCGGGGAGCTGAATAACAAAAAGAGTTGACACCAAATGTATTTGTGTCAACATCGTTGAGTTGGAGAAGCGTACAGATATTTGTGTCGACACCAACGAAAATTTGAGTCGACCCAACCACTTAAAGAACCAAGCCTTAGAAGATTTGTGTCGACCCAAAACCAATTGTGTTGACACCTGTGACAGAAATTCAAAATGCTTGGCTGAGTTCAACAATTGGATTTTTTGCATTTATTGGTCCTACCTACTTCAAACGGTCATAAATCTTCAAGAACTTATATTAGGAGTTACTCTTCAGCATTTAAAAGAACAGGAGACTTACATTTACTGTTGTATTACTTGAATCAAAATCAAAATCTCTTAAGCTCTCATTTATTATTCATAACTCCAACTCTTGTATCTCATCTCTTTACTTCTCATTTATTACCAATCATTTTGTAAAAAGAGTGAGTGATACTCATTGTAAAACCTCATTTATTGTATCTAAAGGTGAATCACCCTTTATCCTTTCAGTGAATGAGTAGATCTCATCAACGAAGAACTCAAGTGGGACCCCATAGGATAATGATTATATTATGGAATATTATATCCCACTTGTTAGTAGTGGAGTACAACTATCACCGACAATATTTAAAAGCTAATAGTAAAAAGTACACTACAGTATTAAGCGGGAAAAGTTTCACCCATTTTAAAATTTGAAATTCAAATGGGAAGCTTCCTGAGTACGCTATCCCTGTTGTTATAAAACCTTGTTTTGGCATAGACATTTTGAAGAGGAGAATATGCTCGTGAAGTGGGATAGCTATCTTGGTGACTTGCTTTTGTGGTATATTGCCTTTGCTTTCCTCTTTTCTCTCTTATTGCTATTGATTACATTGGCATACAATGTTTTACTGCTTAGAAGATTATCCCGTGAATTACGGTCAGTTCATTCAAATGTGTGTAGGTCGTTACTTGACGTGGCAAGTAAGACAGTGGGAAGAGCGCCGACGGTTAGTTCCGGCGAAATTTGTTCCAGCATGCGTGGAAGAGAGAGAGAGTTAATATCAAAGCTAAGGTCTCTGAACAGAAGGATTAGTAGAGGTAAGAGGAATTCTAGATCTGTAAGAATATCCTCTTTAGAGTCTTTCACTAAAAATGGACGGAGCAGCAAGCAGTCCATATCGTACCCCATTTGCTTATCGGAGAACGAGGAATCTGAGAGGCAGTAGATTTAAGCGTAATTACCGTGGACGTGCTCCCTATCGTCCTTATCCTAGACGCAGACATTATGTGCAGAATATTCCCAAATATATTAAAAGGACTAAGAGGAGTGCCAAGAAACTACAAATATATGATGAACAGATGAAGGACATATTATTTAATAATAAAGGTGTGTCGAGGTTTCTTAATGGAATTGATTTGGAAAACAAGAGGTCCGATCGCCAATCAGATAAAATTGTTGTGAAAGAGATAAAAATTATTGGGAATGTATCTCTTGGGTCTGAGGCAAAGAAGACTGATGCTGTCCAGCATGCCCTATTATTCATCGTTAGTGACAATGCCCCATCAGATGCTGTTCCGACAGCGGACAAGATATTTATTGGTGTTGGTGAGGATATACCAGAGACCTGGATAGTGAACCTTGATCAGTTCGATAAATTTCGGATGCTAAAGAAACTAAGGTATAAGCTTATCGGTGGAAAGGAGGATGAATATGTCCGGCATGGAATAGAAGTTGTGGATCACTTCTGTCCTGTTGATGTGTGGACAGATTATAAAGACACGTTGTTAGGAAACGTGGGAAGTATTAGACGGGGGCAATGTACTTAGTGGCTGCTACACTTGGTGTAAAAGAGTGTAAATACACCTTAACATGTCAGGTGTATTTTAAAACTGTTTAGTTTATTTATGTCAGGGGGTAAATTAATGCCTCTTTTGTTGTATTTTAATGTTCAAGTTAATGGAGGTGGACGATATAAAAACTGGAGTTGTGGAAGGTGTATCAGCCAGTAATTTCACTTCAATAGAACTTGCATTGCCTAATTTATTTTATCAATTGAGATTGAAATACGGTCACAAAAGTATTAAGGTGGATAAAATATTAATAAAGTATTCACCTTTATGTGCTCCCAATGCTAGTGGATTGGTCAGGGTAAATGTTTATGACCGGAGGTTAGATGGAAATGACAGTCTGCAGGATTATTTTGTATTCCCTGTAGATTGTAAGTGTGAGTTAATTTATTATGAAAATGGTTATTGTTCTATTAATGATAAACAGGCACCATGGGTGGTCAAGTACCGCCTGGAAGAATCTAATATCAAAAGGGGTGTTACATATTGTAAAATAAAGGGGTATCTAAAGTATTGTACTAGTGAGATGTCAGAAGATTATTTAATGAGACCACCGACAATCAATGTGATGGGAAAAAAATACAACAGAGAACATATTGATATTTGGCACTGTGCCCCTAGTAGTGCTGTTCCAATTCTCACCCGGTCTATGTCTCTGTGTTTACCGAAAAGGAGGTCCAATCTGTTGATTGGGGATTTTGGAGAATCTGGATCAGTTATTGATGAACGCAGAGCTCGTCCCAGCGTGTCGGAGTTTGATATACGTAGAGGAGGAGTTGGCATAGCGGAGTTGGACCCTGGACCGTCCGTTTCTAAAGTGAGAATTAGGAAAGATGAAGTGGAGAGAAGGGGTTCAGTTATCATGAACCCTCAAGAACTTTCTAATGTATTAAGAAATGTAATAATGAGTGTTAAAAACAGTGTTGAAAGTAGAGAGGTAATTACACATGAGAAAGGAAATGTTGTAAGCAAATGAGATTGTTTATAAATTTTTTTTGCACATTTGAAAACTCATAGTATGCATTTAATAAAGTCCTATGTATCCCAACCCCAATGGATTGGTCAGAATAAACATCAATCACATTTAAGTTATTAAATGTTTAGAAAAAAAAATAACATATTAATTTATGCCTCGCAGAGTTTCATTCCCCGGAGGATTTAACAGGGTTGTTCCCCCCTCTCAATTGCTGTTCTAATCCTCACCCGGTCTATGTCTCTGTGTTTACCGGAAAGGAGGTCCAATCTGTTGATTGGGGATTTTGGAAAATCTGGATCAGTCATTGATGAACGCAGAGCTCGTCCCAGCGTGTCGAAGTTTGATATACGCAGAGGAGGAGTTGGCATAGCGGAGTTGGATCCTGGACCGTCCGTTTCTGAAGTAGGAATTAGGAAAGATGAAGTGGAGAGAAGGGGTTCAGTTATCATGGACCCTCAAGAACTTTCTAATGTATTAATAAATGTAATAATGTGTTAAAAACAGTGATGAGAGTAGAGAGGTAATTACAGATAAGAAAGGAAATGTTGTAAGCAAATGAGATTGTTTATAAATTTCTTTTGCACATTTGAAAACTCATAGTATGCATTTAATAAAGTCCTGTGTATCCCAACCCCAATGGGTTGGTCAGAGTAAACATCAATCATATTTAAGTTATTAAATGTTTAGAAAAAAATAACATATTAATTTATGCCTCGCAGAGTTTCATCCCCCGGAGGGTTTAACAAGGTTATTCCTCCCTCTCAATTGATATTTAAGAATAAATTAAATAATTAATAAACTAAAAATAAAAAAATTAATTAATATCTTCATTTATGCTGCATAATCGTTTATATCCTACGAATAAACTAGTTGATCGTGTCATAGAGCGATCAACACTCGGCGCAGTCGAGAGAACTTACGCGCAGCGGGAAGAGTTTCATCCCCCGGAGGGTTTAACAAGGTTCATTTTCCAACGTAAACAGATATTTAACAATAAATTAAATAATCAAAAAAATAAAAAAATTAACATTTTTATTTATGTCTCGCAGAGTTTCATCCCCCGGAGGATTTAACAAGGTTGATACCCCAAATGAATAGACATTAATAAATTAAATAATAACAAAATAAAATAAAAACAACTACCATATTTAATTCTAATCTACATATTATTGCACACTCTTTTTAATTTCAAGTTCACGTAGAGGAGGATTCCTTCAAGGATTAATCTATCCCATGTGGAAGGAATATAATATCCCCATAAATAGTATATCCCACTTTTGATTTTTGAAATTCAAATGGTAATTTGATAATTAATATAACATATTTATTGTTTAACAGTGGAAGACAGCTGGCACGGACAAATTAAAAAAATAATAAATTAGATGTTGATAATTTTAATAATAACATTTAACAATTAATAGTTAATAAAATTTATTAAATTGTTTTTGGGCTTCCAAGATATGATGGACTGGGCTTAACTGGAGGTGGGCTAGGTTTAACTGGAGTTGGGCTGGGCTTAACTGAAATATTCCCATATGATAGACATATTGTACGGAAGTTTCTCACTTAGTTTGTATTGTCTTTGTTTTGCATTTTATTAGTTTAATAAAAATATAATTTTAAAAGTTAAAAACTCAAAACTAAAAAGTTTATACTAAAAGTTTATATGTTAGGAGTTTTAATTAGTTTTTATAATAAAAAATCAAATTTTAAATTAAAAGTTCGAATAGTTTAAAAATAAAGATTTTATAAAATAATAATAGGAATAACTTGTATATAAAAAAAAGTATTATTTTTGCATGCATGAGTTATCACCCTGTGTGTTTGCATGTTATGGCCACTACGATAAAATTAAAATTTTTCAATAAAATTATTTTATATAAATAAAATTTTAATAAATGAAAATAAAGTTTTATAAAATAAACTAAATTAATAAAAAAAACATATATAAAGATTTTACTATATTAAGTAGTTTTGCATGATCCTAACTTTTAAATAAAAGTTAAGATTTTGGACTAAATATGATAATTTTATAAATCTAAAGTTTAGAAAATAAGAATAATTAAACTGCAAGATTTTTATATGTTTGTACATATTATGAATTCTAGTTAGTTTTTAAAAGAGTCAAGTTTTAAATCAGAACATAAGATAAATAAATTTTACCAAATAAGGAAATAAATTATTTTATGAAAATCAAACTTTAAAAAGAATTTATTTTACATAAAAATAACCTATAATTATTATTTTTAAATCTTAAGTAAAAACTTAAAATAAATTAATTTTGTTAACTAAGAAAATAGAAATTGACAAAAATAGGAAAAAAAAAATATAAAAATAAGTCAATAACCAAAATTCTTATTTTTATATGTCATATAAATTGGAAACATTGCGAACAAATTAACTGAATAAATTCTTTTAGAGCAAATGAGTCACTCGATATTTGAATTAGTTAAAGTTTCAAGTTTCTACTTTATAACGAAACATGCAATATTGTTATGATCGAATGATAATGAAATTCTTAAAAATAATTGTGAAATTATGATATTATAAAAAAGAAGAATGATAGTTTAAAAAGCGTCATGATCGCTGGGAGATAATAAAGCATACCAGTGAGGTAATATAATAAGGGTGCCGAGTCATGGCGAAGTGACTATGAATTAATCATCTCCACTTTAATTCGTAGGGTCGCTCCCTACCAATCGCTGGTAGAACCGCTAAATGTTATCATTTTGAAATTCAAAAACTGATAATAATTCAGATATCAATGAATTCACACTAGAATTATTAATAAATATTGATATTTTGTATTCAAGTGATGCATGACCGGATGAAGAAAAATGGTAGCCGGAGAAAACTGTATTTCTTTTTGTTCTTATTTTTAAATTTCTGTAAATAGCTTATGGCCATATGTTACGAATAATGTTTCAATGCATCTATTATTACGCTTTAGAAAATTTTTAAAATAAGATCGCTGGGAGTTTAGAATGAATTTTAAATAAACTTCTTTTTAAAAAAAAGAAAAAAATGTTGTTAATTTATAAAATAATGTTTGGGAGAATAAACAGATGCCTTTGGTGAGTTTGACTCATTAGCCGATCACAGACGCCATTCAAGAAAATGGGTCATGACAGTAGTGGTAGAATGGGATAGTCGAAGACAGTAACCGGTGAAGGTGGTTGAAGGCGGTGGTCGAAGGTAGTAGTCAAAAGTTGTGGTTGGAAGTGGTGGAGAAAAAAAAATAAAATAAAAATTTATTTACAAAACGAATACAAACATAATTTTTCTGTTTAGAAGAATTTAGTGAATATTTTGATAACTGTTTATATTTTTCTAAAAACAAAAATAATTATAAAATATGTTTTTTTTTTATAATTTACCCAATAATTTAAAAACAAAAATAAAAAACAGCAAATATAAACTTTGCCAAACGGTACCTTAATTTTCAATTATAGTAGGCATTTTTATGACTTCTTTATTATAGACTTGTCCTCTTATTTTGTGTCCCTTTCTTAGTGATGAATTGCCAAAATTAAATATCGGACGTTATAAAACAAAAGATAAGATCGGAATATTTTGCCTCCTTTTCATTTTGTTAAAATTATGCTAGTTAAAATAAAATTATAACACAAAAAACGAATTGATGAAAATTTTAAGAAAATTAGAGAACATAGCAAGCTAAAAAGGGTCTTTTTCTTCTTTATACTTTAACTTTTTTCAAAAAATTTCAAATTATCCCTCTTTTAAATTTAATAATTACAAAAAATCAAAAAACAATCTTCACAAAAATAAGAACAAGGTTCAAAAAACCAATATGTGTGTGTGTGAGAAAAAGTTTTAACTTTTAAGAGGGGAAAGCCTTTGTTTAGCCTAATTTTTTTTTTTTTTTTGAAAATAGCCTTCGTTTGGCTTAGTTTTTTTTAAAAATATTGCTTAAAAACCTTTTAAAAAACCCATTTATTTGGTCTTCAACTCTAATCAATTAATTTTTTCATATCTTTTTATATTTTTTTTTTTTTAAAAACTAAAAAATTAAAAAACCTACAAAAAAAAATTAAGCCAAACACAAGCAAAATCAGGTGGAGGTGGAATCACTCACCACATAGATTTACCAAACACCTTTCCCTAAATTATATTATCCCTCATAATTTTATTAATTACAAATCCACTCTTTGACTGAAATGAATGACCAAGAAAAAAGAGTAATAATATGGGTTTGATTGGGCCTCTAGTCCACACAAGCACAAAACACATGCCCTCCTGCCTCGTCTCCACTACAAGCCAATGCCACTTTTGAGCTTAAATTTCTCTGTTTGATTAAACTCTTCATCATTACTTTGACTTGATTGTGCTCATCATAAAAAGATTATATGATTACATCAAGCGGGGAACGTGGGGTCTGTTTTTATGATTGGTAGGAAAAGAAAGAGAAAAAAAACCTCCAATAATTTTAAGTTTTGTGTCTATGTGATTAAACATGTATGATATGATAGGAAAAAAGTGATTTTCACCTTTTCTTTTTTATAAATGCATTCTATTTTTGTCCTTATTAATGAATTTATTAAAATATATTTTTATTTTATAATTTTTTATTTATTTTTGGGTAATTCGGTATTAGATCCTATTTTAAGTTTCTCTTACTGTTAAGTTCTAAAATTAGAACAACTTTCGTATAGGTCCTATTTTGAAATTATATTTCAAAAATACACTCCCTACCTTTCCTATCTTTGCGCATTTTAGAGAAATCCTTTGAACGGCTCCGACAAATTAGTTATTTGGTTAAACCACAAAAATGATATCAGGAAATGTTAATACGTATAACGGAACGAAAATAATATCATAAAATGATACGCTATTCGGTTAAATCACAGAAAATGATACACTATTTATTAGATACAAAAATATTGTATCATTTTTTGTGATGTTAGCAATTAGTGTATCATTTCTTGTGTTTTTAAAACAATACTCTATTTGGTTAAATCACCAAAAAAGATACATTTAGTGTATCATTTTATACAACAGGGGTACGCAATGTATTTAGTGTATCATTTTTTGCAACAGGGGTACAAAAATATTATATTATTTTCTATGATTTTAGCAAATAATGTGTCATTTTCTGTATGTTTAAAACGATAAGTTATTTGGTTAAACCACAGAAAATTATACATTTAGTGTATCATTTCGTGCAACAAGGGTACGTGATACATTTAGTGTATCATTTTCTGTATCATGAGTACGCACAACTAAAAAATATGATTTTTTTTATTTTAAAAAATAATATTTTAGAGATTTTATCAATCACATTCATGAAATATAAGAACAAGAAGAAACCACAATACTAATTTTTTCAGTGAAAAAATTCAACAGGTAAAATAATCACGGAACTACCAAGTTCAGGAAACAAGCACTATACCACAAACAGTTATAATACAACTTATAGACTTTTTAATTGACTGCTCAATCTTCTAGTTCTAAGCTTGTATACCTAATCATCGTACACTATTCTTCTCTTGATTCTTACTGCAATGAATCCTCGTAGCAGCTTCTCTGGCAGAATCCTCTATTAGAACTTAGAATGACGTTTAAGCTTTGCTCTCGAACGATCTTCGATGCTTTTGACCCACGAACCAACTCTTGATATGATCTTGAAGCCCAGTATAGTTCTCTGTCCAAGGTTAGTTTCGTGCGTTCTGATGATCAATTTATAGATCCTTCAAAACCTCAGCAGCCAAGACTCTTATTTAATTAACATGCCTGGGCACTACTCGAGCGGACATTTGGGGCGCTCGAGCGGACAGGTGACTGGGCCTCTTTGTCGAGTTATGATTTGATTGCTTGTACCACATGCTTGTTTATATATACCACAAACTTCCTCTTCAATCAAAACTCTTATATCAAATAAACCAAAAGAAGAAAAAGATATCTAGATTCTTTAGGATTCTAGATATCATCAAACCTTCCTAATCATATAAACTTCCTAAACCTCATAATCTTCCCAAACTTTATAACTTTCCTAAACACATAAACTTCCTAAACACTCCTAAACAACCTGAATTTGCTATATAAAATAAAATAGAAATTAATTTAAATTAATTTCTTTACAATCTCTCCCTTGGCAATTCCTGGTGAACACAACACATACGGTCTAACTAAACAGTCACTATTCAAGCAAGTTCTTCAAAGCCCAAACAAAAAACTTCTTCTATTTCTTCAAAACAAACAAACAACCACAAATATAACCCTTAATCCATAAGAGAAAATAAATCCAATGAACAAAAAGATATGAGCATTAACCCAATAAACAATGCATCCAACCAAAAATATCAAATGTACCAAGCACGATATCCAATGTTAGAGAACCTATCATGTACCATCCACCAAAAATATCAGAAACCAAAAACCAGCCGTGTATATAAACCAGTGTATCAAAAAGATCAAAATACTCCCCTGTCATCAACAAGAATACTCCCCCTTTGTGGAACCTAGATGTCATCAAGTAGTACCGCCACTGGAAAAAAGGTCTCGAATCAATAACTCCAAATGATCAAGACGTTCGTCAAGGTGCTGCTAAAATTGATCAAACTTAGCCTCAAGATAGGCGATGTGAGAGGGAAGAGATGTGCGAGATGATTCCCCCTCAGGTAGAGGCACTCGATATATTATCAAGATCTTCCTCCTCATCCTCAGAATCAGAGGGATCAACCGATGTCGAAATATGTGCAACACTCTGAGAGTGTGTGCGACGAGTGATGGACTTCATGATATGCAAAATGTGGAGACCGATAAGAATATGAAAAGAGGGAAGGGACTTGAGAAAATTTGTGAGAAATAGTGCACAGGGAAGGGCACCATTTTTGTTGCTATGGGAAACCTTGAGCATAGATTGAAGAAAGATACGTGGTGCTAAATCTATGCGTCGACCTTGACTGATAAGAAATAACTCTAAACCCCTCTCCTGATTAATGTCAGATACATGACCCCAGGGATGGATGTTGGCACTAACGATGATGTTTAATAATCGAAAGGTGGGGGTGAGGTCCTTTTGAAAGAGATAACCACTAACCCAGTCATGTGGTTTACCACACAAAGCAGTGGCGATCTCAGAGAAAGACCTATTGTTATTAGGGAGAAGGGGTGGATAATCAAACGTAGGTGGACTGTTGTACCCCATAGGGGATGAGAGAAGTAGGGTTCATGAGATTGTGGTTGCCCCTAACGTAAGTCTTAAAAGTAAACCAACGTGTGTCTAACTCATACATATTTGAATAGAATTCCCGAACAAGATCTACAAAGACTTCCCCTTCAACTTGAAGAAAGGCAGTCCAACCTAGTTGTTCAAACATGTGGGGAATGCCAAACTCTACAAAATCAGAAACAATTACCGTCTTCTCAAGGTGAATAGGTCGATCAGCGAAGAGATGATGGAATTTTTCTTCAGCTTCGAGTGAGAGGAGTTGGTTTTTATTATACTGCGTCTGGGACCACCCAGTAGTCTTCTTGGTGCAGGGAGGCATGTTCCTGTGTAACACATCAAAACCAACATGAATTAGATATGAAAGGCATGGCACAAGGGGACATTCAACTCACAAAGTGCAAAGAATAATCGTATAGGTCCAAAACAATTGTGAGGCACCATAATCATATCAGAAGAAACATGAACGAAAATGGTTGAACATAACTGAGATCAAAGGTTGAACATGTGATGAGCAATTAAAACTTATCAGAGGTAGAGA
>JAULJZ010064956.1:0-13346 GCA_032270985.1 Heliamphora pulchella | reverse complement strand
TAGTGGGTGCTTATTTTTGATTCAAGAAACCCTAGTATTACGTGTTGTTTAAAGAAGACTAGCCATTTTTATTACATTCAACAAGGAAAAGGAGTATGTGTTGCCTTTGTGGTGGATATCTTTCCAATTTAAAAGATGAGTTCACGATTCATAGCCTAGGGTCAATGATGAGTAATTATTCGGTGCTACACAAGTTTTATGTTATAAGTTCACGTGGTGTTTCGGGGGGGCGCTATGTTTGTATTTATCACCACATCAAAATACTTTAAATCTCGTCTCGATGCTAACAAGTGAGCAGTTAACTCAAGTCTTGAAATGGGGGAGACACTAAAATATTGACACGGTTTAATTACCGTTTAATTAATTATAATTAATAAATTTTATGATTGATTAAAGTTAATCTGGCCTAAAAGACACGGGTCCACAACGTCACGTGTCAAAGTCAAATTCAAAAAAAATATGAGAGGGAGAATTTGAATTCAAATTTGAATTTTATCTCCACAAAAAGAATATTTATTTTCTCCCATTTAGGAAATTAAATCAAATAAAAAAATTAAAATTAAAGGGTTTCCAAATTTAAGATACCTCGTTTGAGCCTATAAATAGCGGATCTCATTCATTTGGAGATGACTTTTGGGCGAAGAAAATTCTGAAGAACTCTTCAAAGTTCTCTCTCTCTCTACCCGAAACTCTGCTCAAAATTATTCTGAAACGTTCTCGTGGAGGATCATCAAGCACTTCAAAAAAACGTGCCGATTCGTTTACAAGTTCCCAAATTAAGCACACTCTATAGATTAAATCTCACGGAGATCGTGCTTTCTATCTATTCATTTCGAGGAGATAATTCAAGTTTATTCGAGATCAAGCCATTCAAAGCCCTCGGCAGATTCTTTTCCCATATTCTCTACTGGAAGATTTGGAGAAAACTCGACAAAATATTCAATTCTACGATAAGTTATTTTAGCTGTCGGATTGCAACTAGTTCGGAGATCGAATCAAAGGTTCACCGTTATTTTCAGTGTTAAATCACAGAGGATTGTACCATTTTATTTAAATCAATAAAATATTATTTTGTGCATTCTTTTTTCGTGTTCTTTATTGCAGACCCGAAAATTGTGTGTTACAACGTGTTTTGCGCTATTTAAAGAAAATGTTTTTTTGAAACATGTTTTCTTATTTAATAAAGCGTACTTAGAAAACACACTTTTCACTTTATATGTTTTCGTATGTAAAGAAAAACCTTTTTAGTCCTGGTTGCATGTTCATATTTTGCCTATATAAGGTCTGGCCGTTTCAGGAGAATCTATAAGCTTCAATTGGCCAGTAAATAAGAGATGAAAAAATAGAAAGGAAAGATGCTCCTGGGTGCTCTCTCTCACTCAGCCTTTCTTTGTCTCTCTCTCATTCTTTTTTATTTTTTTAAAATTAATTTATTTTCTAATAGCATAGAGATCTCACTTTTAAGCTGAGAATTTGCCAGTTTAGTTAGTAAATATCATTTATTTATTTTTTATTTAATATGCAGGTCTCTCTTTCTAGCAAAGGATTTGTCAGTTTAGCAAATAAATATCATTTTTTTACGTTTCAATTTTTGTACGGTTCTTACTTTTAAGCTGAGATTTTGTTCGTTTGGAAAATAACTAAGAGTGAAACCCATTTAATTTGCAGTTATTTACTTTCTAATAATTTACTTTACGGCACTTTACTTTCCAATTATTTACTTTACAACACTTTACTTTTCAGCCATTTACTTAACAACACTTTACTTTTCAGTTGTTTCCTTTACAACACTTAACTTTCCAGTCATTAGTTTACAGCATTTTACCTTTTCGGTTATTTATCATTTTAATAACTACAATAATACCTTTTTGTAGAAATAATATAAACTTTTTAAACAAAATAAAAATAAACTATTTTTTCTCTTTTAAAATAATATATAAACTATTTTTATAGAAAAAAATACACTGGTTTTTTTTAAAACGATAATATATATATATACTTTTTAAGCTCAAAAAAGCCTAAAATTGTTATTAACAAAAAATAAAAAAATAAACTATTTTATTTAACAAAAAGATGAAACCCATTTTTAACAAAAGAAATATACCAACAAATGTTTACTTTAACAAAAGAAATTCAGGACGAAAACGGAATAAAAATAATTAAAAGCCGAATCAAAGTTTAAAACTATTCTCATCGGGAAAGAAACCAAGAATTAATAGGCCAAATCAAGACCTAAAAATACGGAACGAAACACAGGATAAAAATAATTAAAAGTTGAGTCAAAACTTAAAACTATTCTCTTCGGAAAAGAAACCACGAATTAATTGATCGAGTCAAGACCTAAAAATTCGGAATGGAATCAAAATAAAAATAATTAAAAGACGAGTCAAGATTTAAAACTATCTTCATTAGAAATGATAATCACGAATTAATAGGTCGAGTCAAGACCTAAAAATTCAGGACGGAAACGAAATAAAAGTAATTAAAAAGTCGAGTCAAGACTTTAAAATTAAATTTATCAGGAGAAAATCGCAAATTAATAGGTCAAGTCAAGACCTAAAAATTCGAAAAAAAAAAAACAGAATAAAAATAATTAAAAGTCGAGTCAAGGCTTAAAACTATTCTCACTGGGAAAGAAATCATGAATTAATAGGTCGAGTCAAGACCTAAAAATTCAGGACGAAAACGTAATAAAAATAATTAAAAGCCGAGTCAAGGCTTAAAACTATTCTTATCGGAAAAGAAACCCTGAATTAATAGGTTGAATCAAAACCTAAAATCTCGGGACGAAACACGGAATAAAAATAATTAAAAGTTGAGTTAAGACTTAAAACTATTCTCATCGAAAAAGAAACCACAAATTAATAGGTCGAGTCAAGACCTAAAAATTCAGGACAAAAACGAGATAAAGATAATGAACAAGTCGAGTCAAGAATTTAAAATTATCCTCTTCGAAAAGATAACCACAGAAAGACAAGGTTTAAAATTATTTTTGTAGAAAAACACATAAGGTTTAAAATTATTTTTAAAGAAAAACATGTAAGGTTTAAAATTATTTTTATAGAAAAACACACATAATAAGACCCAAACAAACCCCAAAACCCCAAAACGTAATGATTACCCCAAAAGCATGTGGCCGCTTTGGAGTTGGCGGTCGCTAGGTCCAAAGATCTATGGAAGTGATGTGACCGTTGACATGACGGCAGTCGCTCACTTAAAACCCTACAGAGCTGGCGGTCACCACGTGGCGATTGAACATCTTGGCAGTCGCCGCTTTTAAAGGTGGCAACCGCTGTTTCCAAACGCGAACAAGGTTACCCCAGGTGCGCAGGTTAAGTGTGCAGGTTAAGCCCATTCTCTCATTTTCACTCTCTCCCTTGTTCTCAAGCTCTCTTAAACTCTCTCTTGATTCCCTTTACCCTCGAGCTTCTTTCTCTTTACTTTTCTGATCATGGCCGGACGTGGTCCTTTTGCCGGTGAGAGTTCTTCCATGGGTGCTCTTGGGAGCACAGATCCCAGCCTTCCTACTAGTGGGGTCACGACCACTTAGCCTTCCGTCACGCTAGGGGCGATGGACACACTAGCTCTTAAGGTGGGGCGAGCTTTTCGTCAGGCTGCCGAGGACGAGGAACAGGCTGCCGCCGAGGCGCAAGCGGCTGCAGACGCTGCTACTGAGGCCGAGGTTGCAGACTTCTCTGATACTCATGCCGGAGAGGGTCTTCCCACATCCTTCGATCCACTCACATATGCTCCGACACCCCACCTCTTGGGCCCAGGTAGGATGAGGCGCTATGAGTCTCCCGTTGATGTTGTTGTTGCTGACGTCCTCCTCCAAGAGCCGGACCTGCATATCTCATGTCAGAACCCCACGGTAAGTTCTCCTATCTCTTTCTTTCAGTATTAAAGTATGTTTTACTTTTATCGTCTCGAACATAGATGTATGTTTAGGATCCCTCTAATATATGTGATGTGTATGATAATTGTCTCTGTTGAACATGCGATATTGAAATCTGTTAATGAACTGGACATTAAAAATGACAAACCTAGACATTGGACTAAAAAACTAATTAGGTACCTGTGCAAAGGAAATTCTAAAAGAGTAGGGACACTAGAGTTAGGGTTAGGTTTTAGATGTGAATAATAAGGGATGATTTTTCATTTTTTATTTTTGGGAAAAAATATAAAATCTAAGAGGGTTATTTTTTAATTTTATTTTCTTATTTTTGGGGAATAACATAAAATCTAAGGGGAAAGTTTTTGCATTTTTTATTTTTTGGGGAATAACATAAAATCTAAGGGAGTGATTTTTCATTTTTATTTCGGGGGAATAACAAAAAATCTAAGGGGGTGATTTTTATTTTTTATTTTTTATTTATTTTTGGAGAATAACAAAAAATCTAAGGGGGTGATTTTTTATTTTTATTTTTAGGGAATAACATAAAATCTAAGCGGAAGGTTTTTGCATTTTTTAAAATTTATTTATTTTTTAATTATTATTATTATTATTAATATTATTATTTTGTGAGAATTATAAAAACTAAGGGGGGGAATTATTAAAAAATCTGGGGGAGTTTTTCAAAAATCAAATAAAAACTAGGAGTGATTTGTAAGAAAAATTTGCCTGGCTCACCAAGGCTTAGAGTGCCTAGTTTTCTAGGATTTTGAAAGAATCGAATGGTCATCACACACATACATACCTAGGGCTGAAAGATTTGCCTGGCTCACCAGGGCTTAGGGTGCCTAGTCTTCTAGGGCTTGAAAGAACAACTAAATGATCATCACACACACACAAACCTAGGGTTGAAAGATTTACCTAACTCACCAGAGCTTAGGGTGCCTAGTCTTCCAGGGCATGAAAGAATGAAAGGATTATCACACACACACACGAATCTAGGGTTGAAAGATTTGTCTGGCTCACCAGGGCTTGAAATGCCTAGTCTTCTAGGATTAAAAGAACCAAATGATCGTCACACACACGAACCTAGTGTTGAAAGAATTGCCTGGCACACTAGGGCTTAGGGTGCCTAGTCTTCTAGGGCTTGAAAGAACCAAAGGATCGTCACACATACAAACCTAGGATTGAAAGATTTACCTGGCACACCAGGACTTAGGGTGCCTAGTCTTCTAGAGCATGAAAGAACCAAAGGATCATCACGCACACACGAACCTAGGGTTGAAAGATTTGTCTGGCGCAACAGAGCTAAGGCTGCCTAGTTTTCTAGGGCTTGAAAGAACCAAATGATCGTTGCATACACACGAACCTAGGGTTGAAAGATTTGCCTGGCGCACCAGGGCTTAGGGTGTCTAGTCTTCTAGGGCTTGAAAGAACCAAATGATCGTTACACACACACGAACCTAGGGTCAATAAATTTGCCTGGCGCACCAGGGCTTAGGGTGCCACGTCTTCTAGGGCTTAAAAAACTAAAAGATTATAACAGGCACACGAATCTAAGGTTTTTTTTTATTACTTTCTGTGTTTTCTGCATTCCATTTGCTTTGACTGCTCTTATTATCTCTTCTGATCATATTCTACTTTCAGGTTAGCCAGTACGTTAGAGGTTTTGGCAGCTCCGCCTCTGGTGAGGTGTTAGAGTGATATGATGCCCTCACCGCCCCTAGTCGGGCCTTCATTCATGCCTCCAATTTTGCTCGGTTCATCCCACTGTAAGGTCGGACCAGCAATAATCGGGTATAGCTTACTACTTTGGCAGAGATGTAGTGGGATACCACCAACACCTTCCACTTCTCCACCTTTGAGGCGACATTGACACCACTTGACTTTGTCCTGATCACCAGCATTCGAGTTGAAGGAGCTCCGATCGCCTTTGATCCAATCATTCCTCATTCAGCTGACGCTTTGACTTACCTTCTGGGCGTTGTTCCAATTCAGGTGGACAGAGACAGAGTCAGGTACACCTAGTTCTTTGAGCATTTTCATCATTTTCACTACACCGAGCCTCGTCATTATGAGTGGGTTTCTCGCGGTTTCCTGTTATACAAGTTCGGTACCTCTTTGTTTTCGAACAAGGAGAATACCATGCATCTTCACTACCTTAGCACCCTTGCTTGCCTTGACCGGGTGGCCACGTATGATTGGGGAAGAGCTGCACTCGCCACACTTTACGGCTCAATGAGAGCTCTGACTAGATTTTCTCAGGAGCTCAGCATAGGGGAATATTGGAGGGTTTGAGAGGTATGCTTTAGTTTCTGTACTATGTTCATTCATTTCCCATGTTATCTGTTATCCGTTTCTTCTAATGGCATACTCTCTTTCCAGCTTTGGACCTATGAGTACCTCGGGCTTCACGTCCCAGCGAACTCTTTCGCCGACCCTCTAGTTATTCCCCGTTCAGCTCGGTGGTCCCGAGGTTAGAAGGGAAAGAAGAGCGGGGGTAAGAACTTAGACAGATTCAAGGCATCTTTAGACCGGCTGACCCCCGACCAGGTACAACTTTTGTCTCTTATTCAATGCTTTTCTACTGCTGCTCTGGTTTATTTCGCTCCACTCTAATTGTACCATTTACTGTCCACTGACCACGGTACTTGTTTACTGATTACAGATCACTGTATCATACACTGCATTGAACATTATTTTCTGCACTATGCCGTTCACTGATCACTACTCACTGTACTGAACACAGCACTATACACTGTCCTCTACACTGCTTCATTTTCTGCACTAAACATTATTTTTTGCACTGCACTTGTTCTTTGATCACTGCATTGAACACTGTACTATACACTACTTTCCTTGTTGCACTGTTCACCATACTGTACATTGTTCTCATTTTTCATTGGCCATACTATTCGTGCTGGTTCATTGAGGTGTCTAGCGAGGACTTGATGCGCAGCCTTGATGCCTCTAGGAGACGGATCCTGCTGGAGGGGCCCTTTTGCCACGAGTACTTTTCGGGAGAGCGGGTGGTTAGACAGTCGCTTGGCCTTGACCAGTTCTGGATTCTGGCGGCTCCTCCAGCTCGTATGCGCGGGACAGATCATCTGAGCCACTTTGACATACTTCTCGAGATGGCGGGGACTCTTGCTATAGAGCTGATGGGGCCTGAGAGGGATTACACAGCATGGGCCCAGGCACATCTATTAGGACCACTGGGTCCTGGCCCTGCTGCGCGTACTGGTAGGAGGAGGAGACGGGAACCAGCGGCTGTTCCTAATGCTACTGTTGGAGTTGGAGTTGCTGGTGCCGGAGCTGGTGGAGCAGGTGCTGTTGCTGGTGCTGCTGCTGGAGCTGCTGGGGCTGTTGGAGCGCCTAATAAAGATGGAGCGATTGAGGTTCCTTGGACTGTTTCAGTTCTCGTGACCAGGTATCCCTTCAACATCTCCATCCCTGTTCCTCCGGCCCCAGAGTACAGATTGGTTCACGCCCAGGTTTGATATTCTTTTCAATGTTTTCATTTTTGTCCTTCTTTTATTTAGACTGCTTAGCTCTTGTTCTTTTTTGGCAGACGAGCCAGGCTTGGCTAGATCTTTTCATGCTGGTGGTGAGCGGCATGCGGACTTTGATTTGCCAACAAGATGCTGCTTTGCGTGCAGCTGGAGTTGCCTTTGTCCCCCAGCCAGTTGTGGTAGTAAGTATCTTCTATCCTCTTTGACTTCTTTGTTCTATTATGTACTTTGTTCTTACCTTTATCTCCTTTTAACAGCCACCGACACCAACCACTGGCATAGTACAGCCGTAGGTTTTGGTCCAACCGTAGGACCCTATTTAGGCTTCAGCACGAAGTCGCAGGTCTCGTGCCTCCACATCCAGAGCTCGCTCCAGTGGGTCTATTTCTTCTGCCAAGAACCATTCTCGCATCGCATCTTCTTCTTCAGACGACGAAGATGATAGTGATGACCTGGAGACACTATTTTAAGATGTCAGCTCTGATGAGGCTGAGACTTCTTCTCACCGAGTTCGTTAGCGTCACTGAGAAAGAGAGATTCCCCCCTCTTCTGCTATATTTATTTTGATACATTTGGTGTTTCGGGCCTACGTGCCCCAGATTATTTGGTTGATGGGCTTGGGTGCCTCTATCTCATACATTCTAATACATTTAGGTTTTCGTTTTCTCTGCTTTATAAACACATTTGCTTGCATGGTCTTTCTTATTTACTTACTTGAACTACTTTGCATGATACGATGAACATGAATGTTTTATTCTGGCATAGAATACAAAACTGCAAAAAATGAGGGTACAAAATAGTGTGCCCGCTACTTTTGAAACTGGCGGTCGCCAAAAAGTACAAGAGCCAGGTGGCGGTCGTCAGGTTTTAAAGGTGGCGGCTTTGTACTGTGTACTTTCAACATGGTGGTCCCATACTCAAAGGTGGCGGTCGCCACATTAGTTGTATTGTTTTTGAGCATTTTTATGTCTAGTCTTCTCATGCCTTATAAATACAGCCTTGGGATCCCCACTTTTTGTCACTTTCATCAAGATGGCTTCCTTTCATGGCTCACTTTCCACATCGGTTGATTAGTTATCACATATTGAACGTCTGAACTTCGCCCTATTTGGTATCAACTCTCTATTTTTTCTAATGACTGTGAAGATTAACGGACCATTACTGAAAGTTGTTGTTCAACTCTGGGACCCATAAACCCATGTCTTTTGTTTTAGTTTAGAGGAGTTGTGCCCCACTATAGAGGAATTTGCTGCCATTATGGATCCAACCCCGAGAACATATGTAGTTGTGCTAACTTTCTTCCTATCTACTCGGCAACAGGTAATACAACTCTGTGGCCTATCCAAAATGGAGGCTTCCCTCTTAACATTCAATGACTATTTTGACATTCCCTGGATTATTGAGGTTTTGACTTACCGATGATCTCAGTGAGCTTGCCTTTCAATTGCGGCGCCGTTATGCATTATGCTTCTTCCTCCTTGCCCGTTACCTCTTTGTACCTTCTGATGGATGTGTTAGTTGCTTATTAGTGGACATTGTGGGTCAAATGTGGTCAGGGAAAAACTTTATCCCGATAATTCTAGCCAAGACATTGATTGGCCCAGATACTGTTTATCACGGCGAGACTTCTACTTTTGCTGGAAGCCCTTTACTTCTATAGGTAAACTTAAAACCTTTCTTTCAAATTTCTCTTCAACACTATCAGCTGAAAACACACTACCTCTGGCCCTTGGATTAATCACCATTTTACTGATTTCTCTCGGTTCTTAACTCTTTCAAAATCTGGCTAATGGAGAAAGTAAACCTCACACAGAAATCACCCACAGACAGGAACAGTGTTACGGCTCTCCTCTATCATCCTTACTATTAGATATGTAGCACTGAGATATCTTGGTGATAGTATCTCTCTTCTCTGACGGGGCACAGACATTACTTGGCAGTGCTCCTAGTGGCACATCTCTACTACGACCCTGACCACTATGGACCATCCTGGCATTTTATTGATTGGCTTGTAACAGTCTACTTTCCATTACCCACACCGGATCATGCGACAGTTCGGTCGTAGTCAGATTATCTTCTATGATGTTCAAGGTTACTTGTACTCATCTTTACTTTAGGCCCCATTTCTGGCGAGGTATTAGGAGGCTTGGCCATCTCGTTCACTAATGGAGATGCAAGAGCTGTAGTACCCAAAACTTTTTGATGTGTACAAGGCATAGCTGATCCAAGATAGGGAGAAACGAGACAAAGAGAAAGAAAAATAAGCAGCAAAGAGGAGAAAGATTTGAGGAACGTGCTTTGTTTTTTATATTTCATAGCCTTCTTTTATTATTTTGTAGAGTTTAGAACTTGCGCACCCGTTGTTTTTTCAAAACCTTGTAACTGATGCAGAAAATGAAGTTTCCACCTTTATTTTGAAACATGTTTGCAATTATCTTAAGTTTTTTTATTTTTGCAATGTGAATGACTTTATTATCAGAATTTAAAGACAACTTTGCATTGATCTTACTTGGATTCAAAGCTGGCTAAAACAAAGAAAGTGGCGGAACTTATAAAAAGAAGTTGCCTACGTATCCCAAGAAAGTGGAATCAGGCCTTAACGTAGTTCGGGCTTGGTTTACTCTGGGGTATTAACACTCTCCTTTTGTGGTGGCATAACTTTTTTTAAGGTCGCCCTTTCAGGTTTTCGGCCTTGCGGGCTACTCTAACTTTTGCCTTGGTCACCTTTTTGATTTTCAACCCAGTGAGCTTTTATTTTATCTTAATTCTTCTCTCAGGGGTAGTACTTTTTGGGCTGGTCAAGATTGACTGGAGTGGAGAACATATTGCCATCTAAATCTATGATAATTACTACACCACCGGTCGTGATGATTTTGATCAAAAATGGCACGGACCAATTTAGCTTGAACTTGCCCCTTGGGTCGAAGATGGGGGCCCTGATTTCTTTAAGAACCAAGTCACCTTCTCTCATGTCCCAAGTCTTGACCTTCTTGTTGAACGCTCAAGTTATCCTTCTTTGGTATCCTTGCACTTGAAATAAAGCCTGTAACCTTCTTTCATCAAACAATAGCATCTCTTCCATCTAATTTTTCTGCCAGTCTGTCTCTGGAATACTGGCCTCAGCTACTATTCTTAGTGAAGAAATTTCCACCTCAATGGGTAACACAGCTTCCATCCCATACACTAAAGAATAAGGTGTGGTTCCCGTTGAAGCTCTGATCGATGTCCTGTACCCCTTGAGTGCAAACGGTAGGTGTTCTGGTCAATCTTTATGTGAGCTGATCATCTTTTGCAGAATCTTCTTTACATTCTTGTTTGCTGCTTCAACTGTCCCGTTGTTTATGGCCGATATGGTGACAACTTGTGGGCTACTATCCGATATTGTTAAAAAAGGTCCAAGACCTTACCTTAAAAGTGCGAGCCGTTATTTGTGATGACTTCATGAGGAACCCCGTATCGACAAATGATATTATGTTTGATGAACTTGGTGACGTGAGAGGCATTCAATACCGAGTAGGAAGCAGCTTCCACCCACTTGGTAAAATAATCGATTGCCACCAAAAAGAACTCGTGCTCATTTTGATGCCTTTGGCATTATCCTTCCAAACACATCAATGCACCATACTGAGAACGGCCATGGGGACATCAAGCTATACAGCTGGGATGGGGGAACGTGCATAAGGTTTGCATGGGTCTGACACTTATGGCACCTCTTCACAAACTGTATACAATCTGTCTCCATTATCATCTAAAAATAACCTTGTCGTAGGATCTTCTTGGCTAACATGTTTTCACTCATGTGAGGCCCACAGGCTACCGCATGTATCTCTTTCATCAGCTCTCATCCTTTTTCACTGTTGACACATAGCTTATTGACTCTAGAATAGCTTATTGACTCTAGAATGCCATCGTTTGTATAATTTTCCCCCGTAAATAATAAATTGTGCAGATATCTCCTTATTGCACTTTTATCCTTTTTGCTGGTAAACTTGGGATATTCTCATTTTTTCAGGAAAGTCTGAATGCCAAAGTACAAAGAGAGTTCATCAGTGCTTTCTTCGATTGTAGCTGTCATCTCGTATGCCAGCTATCTCTTCTGCTCAATTATCAGTGGCCTCATCCTGACCCCGGGTAGTATAGAAATCATTGATGCCAGAGTAGCCAGTGCATTGGCAAACTTGTTCTGTAATCTCAAAACATGAGTGAAAATCACTTATTCAATGCACGGTATCAGCTTTTTTAACTCTTGATGGTAGAGAATTAACGTTACATCCTTAACCTTCCATTCTCCTCTTGCATGTGAGACCACCAATGTTGAGTCCCTGATGACTTCTAGTTTCTTTGCCCCTAGTTCTAGGGCGGCCTCTAACCCAGCTAAGCATACTTCATACTCAGCTTGATTGTTGACAACTTCAAAGTTGAGCTTCAAAGACAGAGGAACATGTGATTCATCAAGAGTGACGAGAAGAACTCCTATACCATGGTCATACTGATTAGATGTGCCATCAAAATACAGAGTCCAGTTGTTGTCCTTAACTCCCATTAGCTGCTCATCAGGGAACTGGAATTCTACGTCTTCATCTCCCTTAATTGGCTATTCTACTAGGAAGTCGGCCACTACTTTGCCTTTTATTGACTTTCGGGTGACGTACCTAAGATCAAATTCTGATAGCAACAACAACAACCGGGCTAGCCTTCCTGTTAATGCCAGCTTCTTGAACAAGTATTTTAACGGGTCCATTCGAAAAATTACATTCACCGTGAAAGAAAGTATGTAATGTCTTAGTTTTTAGGAGGCCCAAACCAAAGCCCAACATGTCTTTTCTAGTGGTGTATATCGTATCTCGGACCCTTTCATCTTCTTGCTCAAGTAGTAGACTGCTTTTTCAATTTTGGTGTCCCCTTCTTGTGCCAGCATACATTCCATAGCCGAGTCAGTCACTAAAAAATAGAGAATCAGTGGCCTATCAAGCTCAGAAGAAGCCAGAATAGGTGGATTTTGCAAATACTGACGCACAGCTTTGAAGGCATCTTGGCATTTCTGATCCCACTCGAACTTGACTCCTTTCTTCAGCAAATGGAATAATAGCACACATGTGGTTGTTAGCTTTGTTATGAACGGACTGATAAACTGTATCTTACCTAGGAAACCCTTGACTTCTCGTTCGATCTTTGGAGGAGGCATTTCCATGATTGCTTTGATTTTCGACGAATCGACCTTGATACCCCGTTGAGTAATCATGAATCTTAGCATCTTCCCAGCAGTGAATCTGAAGGCACACTTCTGTGGGTTGAGCCGTAATTTGTATTTTCTTATTCTTTCAAAGAACTTTCGCAATGCCATGATGTGGCCATCTCGATCCTTAGACTTCAGTATCACATCATTCACATACACCTCGACTCCTTGTGTATCATGTCATGCAGCAAAGTGGTGGCAGCCCTTTGATAGGTCGCCCCTGAATTCTTCAAACCAAATGGCATCACACAATAATAATAGGTGCCCCAAAGTGTAGTGAATATTGTCTTTTCTCTGTCCTCAGGGTCCATTAAAATCGATTGTACCCGGAGAAACCGTCCATGAATGATAATAGAGCATGCCCAGCTATGCTGTATACCAAAACATCAATATGTGGCAATGAAAAATCATCCTTCAGGCTGGTTTTGTTGAGATCCCAAAAATCCACACAAACCCGGATGCATCTTTCTTTCTGTAGAACCGGAACAATGTTGGCCACCAATTTTGGATACTCGCTTACCATAAGAAATCCAGCGTTGATTTGCTTGGGGACTTCTTCTTTGATCTTCAAATCCCATTCTGGTTGTATCCGTCTCAACTTTTGTTTGACCGATTTAGTGTCAGGATACAAAGGGATATGGTGTTGGACAATAACGGGATCAATACCGGGCATATACTCGTAAGACCATGCAAAGACGTCTTTGAA
>JAULJZ010064934.1:0-13346 GCA_032270985.1 Heliamphora pulchella | reverse complement strand
TTTTTCCAGGTGGTAGAGATCCTAACAGAACTCCGCAGTTAAGCGTGCTTGAGCGGGAGCAATGCAAGAATGGGTGACGCCCTGGGAAGAACAAAACCGTAAGGGTTTTACCTAAAACGGACAATATCGTTGCCATGTGAAGAGTCGGAGTGTTACATAAATCCTATTACATAATGACCTATTTATAGGCATTCAAGAAAATCCTAATTTAAGTTACTAAAAATAAAGGATCACAATCCTAAAAAATCCTAATTAAAGTTACTAAAAATAAAATATTACAAATGAGGAAAATTCTAATTGAAGATACCAAATTTAAATATTCCAATAAAATCAAAATATAAAATATTACTAAAATTACTAAATTTCTAAACTTGAAATATCTTTCATCCGATGCATTCTCGTTCCTCATCAAAAGGTTTCCCTAACCATTCTTAAAGATGTATTTTTTGCGGGGGTAATTAAATTCTTCTTTCTTCTTTCTTCTTCTTAAAGATGTACACAAGCACTTGCACGCGACATGCATCCCCAAAGAGAGTCTAAACCTAAAAAGTCCCGTTGTTGAATGATTGGAGTTGTCAAGTGTCAACTACCCATGTATATGTATACTATTATAAGTAAACACCTCAGTTGGTGTCGATGTGAATGAAGCCGACTTCCGTTTTGCAACTACTGTTTTTCAAATTCTGTCCTCTTTCTACCTTCATTCACCAAAATTTTGTTCCACTCTCTTTTTTTGTTTTTTCATTTTTTCTCTCCAAAACCCTAATTGTCATTACTGCAAAATCTAGTTAAAGCTAAATATCAAAAGGTCAGTGTCTTTGACAGAGAGAGAGACTACTTAGATGTTGGCATATAATATAATAGCCAATACAACAATGTAAGAAAACACAGCTTCAATCAAATTCCATGAACAATTCAGCAAGTAAAAAACAATACCAGAGATTTGGATCTAAACCAAACTAAGCATTTATCCCAATCAATTGGGGTCGGCTATATAAATCATTTTACGTCACATGCATTCCTTTTACACCATTATGCTCCGATAAGGACTATATGCTCAGTTAGTTTTAATAAGTTTATATATTTTCTTAATACGGCATCACATATCAATTTAGGTATACCCCTCCTAGTGTTCTCATTCCCAAATTGAAACAGAGATTGGATTTAGTAAAAAAACCAAAACTGTACAACCAATTTTGGGAAGATATAACAAATATCAGAAAATGACTAATGCTAGCATATAACGTGCCTATATACACAAATTATGTATAACGAGAAATGCGTTTCACCTTCTGTAGAAGCCTTTCATGTTGTCATTTAGAATTCCTTCAAAGGCAATGCACAAAACCCCATGTCCAAGCGGGAGATTCTCGGCAAACTCCAACACCATGATCTCATCACCTTCGAACAGCTCGACCTCCAAAGGCTCCCATACCTAATAAATAAAAACAAAAATCGATAATAAAAATTCAATTCAAATCGGTAAGTAACACGCACAGAATCAAACGAAATGCTGCAATTTGCAGAGAAATTCATCAGATCGGACGATACCTTCGAACCGCTCTGGTCGGTGAAGCGAACGCAGTTACGGTCAACTGCGAGTTCTGCGGCATTGAGGACGATGAAGTTGGTGTCGGCGACGATGTCGACGGAGATTTGGACGGCACCGGCAAATTTGCAGCTGATAAGGTCGGGTTTGAGATTGATATCATAACGTGTGGGGACAGCAAGTTTCGGGAGTCTAGGTTGGCCTTTGAACTGCTCGTACTTCTGCTCCATTTTCAATCTTCCTCGTTAGGTATCTCCCTCCGTCTCTCTCTCTCTCTCTCTCTCTCTCTCAACTCTTCTGCCGGAACGTTGAAATATAATGATTCAAAGCATAAAACCGAAGAAACGACGTCACATCCACGAAATCAAAATCTTTGAACATCAAATTGTTTCAAGGATTGACGACTTTTTATTTTTTTATTTTTTTATTTTTTTATTTTTTTATTTTTTATCTAAATTATTATTTTTATTTGTCTTGAGTCATGGAAAATAAAAAGTACAAAGTTTTTGATAAAATTGACCAAAAATATTATAGGAAATTTAAAGTATCTTTTTCAAGTAGTTTGAACTTTGAAGTAACATTACAAAAAATTACTAAAACTCAAAAGTATTATACAAAAAAAGTAGAGTTAATTAATTACTAATTCTATTTAGAAGATTGGTAGTGTAGACACCCCGATTTAATTCTGCCGAATTTTAAGTTTATTCAGGTGAATCCAAAGATAAAACCCAAAAGGAGTGGTACCCAAAATCTACAAATAATTTTCGAAAAATAATTCAAAACCAATACATCTGAAAATTAAATTTTGAGGTCACAACCTTTGAACTTTGAGGTCGCAGTGTCCAAACCTTGCGACCTAATTGTTCACTGGCCTCTACAGTCGATCCTGCAACCTTTGAACCTTGCGCCGACAACCTTCATCCGTCTCAATCGTAACAAGAATCCCCTGAAGACCCTAAAAAGGTCACGGTCGCAACCTCCTTTGTAGCGGTCACAACCTTCAATTATTGCTGCCGCAAGCTATGTAAGCATATTCTGTAACGCCTCAGCTCCCGAATACGTTAAGACATACATATACATACAAATAGGGTTATGCTAACATTTCATTCATAGATAATTATTATAATATTACATCATTTGTGTGACGCCTCGTCCTCCAGGCACATCAGGACATACATAAATATAAATAAAGAGATATTTTAGTCATTTATTCATATTTACATACGTTAGTTATTACATCATAAAGAAATTCTGAACTGTTCAAAAGTACATAACTATTACAGTTTCACCAAGAAATTTCAAAAGTTACACTAAGCATGGGAAAACTAAATATAAGAACAAAAGCAGAGGTTCGACTCCTCAGAATGCATCAGCGGGATCCATGTGCTCTTGGAACTCACCATGTTCTTCAAACTTTGCTTCTCCCTCTGGGACGACTTTCTCCAAAAACTCCTCACCTCTTGTGGCACGAATGCCATGAGCCAAGGGCAAGAAGCAAAACATTCTAACCTTCTAACTAATCTCACGCCACGAAATTCACCACAACGCATACCATATAACACCCAGTACAGTTTATAGTCAATGAGACAGACAATTTATGACAGGATAGCAGATAAGTCAATAAACATACGTATATGAGATGCTGTGTATGTGATGCAGATGCCCAACCCAAACATGCACCCAGATTATAACAGGAATTTCACACCAAGAATCACCAGAGTAGACTTGATGGGAATTTAATCACCAAATCTATCCTTGCCTCATTGCGAATATTAAATGCTTCGCCGGGTTTTATGTCACTGCTGTTTTACTCAATGGTAACGGCGTGGGGGCGGGCCATTAAAATCCATCCTTATCTTCTGGCCAACCAAAATAATCAAAGTAATAATACACATATAATCCCACATTAAGGACCAGGATGCTCGTTAGGCGTCAATCCAAAGTCTAAATTATCAAAACCAAAATACTAGTGACGAACCAATGGTGCCTAACAATCTCCATAATAAACCATTTCAAACACCAACCAAATCTGTAACACCAGGGACGTACCCAGGGCATACAAGGAGAACATATCTCAAAACATTTACAAAAATGGCAACCAGGAACGCCTTAGATTTAGAACCAAAAAGAATAATTCAATACTGTCCATCCCAATAACGATGTACACAGATGGACTCCAATATGCTAGGATGCAAGTGACAAGGTCTATGATATGTAATATGGATCTCAAGTGCAACTATCTATAGCATGGCATCAACTAGCATGGCAAAGTTCATGGTACAACTCACTAAGCATAAGGTACAAGTGTGAAGTACAAGCTACAATTCTCAAGATGATTCAACATGATAGCAAGAGTTCTAAATCATTATACATACACTTAGAAATACTAATCAACTAATTCAAATCGATTATCATACAAAAATTTGGGTCTTATACCAAAGGGTACTCAATTCATACTTAGCAACTTTTAAAGCCAAAATTGAGTATTAAATTAAAAGAGCCACAAGGTTTTGGGGCATCTAGACTTGGAATCAAGTTATGATTTTTTAAAACTATTTAGATAAAAGTATTTTCTACAACTCTCATATTTAACACTAAGATCAAAACTTAAGGCAAAAGGGTGAACAAAACATCCTAAGCAAAAACGGTTCAGCACTTTTCTCAAGATTTTACCAAAAATATGCTTCAGTTGGTCTCGGCTTTAGGGTATCATATCAAGTCCAAATGAGCCCATTATTGAATATATTCTCATTCAATATGTTCCCTACAAGTTTTATGTTTAAAACTAAGGGTAATTGTTTGGAACAAGTTAGACTTTTTGGTCATTTTAAAAAATAGGTTCTCTCAGCCGCCAAAACTCAGCAGAGCCAATTTTGAAAAGAGAGTTTGAAATGATTTTGGGGTATCATCCCGAGGCTTTAAGGTCTAATTTTTGGACAGCAAGTATTTCAATATATTAGCTACAATGTCCATGTAGACCACTTTTGGAATAAGGCATTAAAAATAGGAATTTTGAGCTAAAAAAAATAGGTGACAGAAGTGTCCCTTGAAGGCTGAAACTCAACATAGACTTTCAAAGGGGTTTTTACTTATCAAAACTCCACAGTTTCTGCTCATGTTTGGTGGGTAGATACATATACATGTTATCTACAACTTTTATGTTTTGACCAAAGATCGGATCTCATTGTAAACTAGGGTTTTCAAGTCGGTAGTGTTGACGGGTCAAAAAACGACACACTTTGGTAAAATTGTAATATCTCGAGTTTTACTTACTCAAATGAGTTGAAACCAACTTTGAATGAAAGATAACACAAACATCTAAATCTGAACATAAAGAACATGCTTAAATCAAGTTTTTACATTGAGTTATGGCATTCCAAAATTCATGGTAGAAACATCTATGTTTTCAAAAATCAAGTCTCTTAGGGTCCAAGTCTCCTACTTATGTTATCTCAAGTTTTTGTTCCATTTCTTTGCATGCTTGTGTTTTAAACATTAATATCAATGCTCCAAAACACTTAGAAGTTATCAAACTCAAATATAACAACATACAACAACATCTCATATCATCCATAAACATAATAGCCCCAAATTTCCAACTACGACGCCTTTTCGATTTATTTTTGGTTCTCAATTCTTAGAGTGTTTAAAGAGATATGTTGAGGGATATTAGACATAAATTTTAGAGGTTTTACTTACTTATTTGAGAGTTCAAAGGATGGTGGATGATGGATTATGACTTAACTTTTGAAAATTTTCCTTGATTCCTTTATTTTTCTCCCTCAAACTCACATTAACACTCAAGAGCAATGAAGTCTGGTTTTTTCTCCTCTCTTGCACGAAAATATCAAGTGGAGAAGAGGGTGTTTGGCTTGATTTATATAGGCGAGGCTAGGGGACAAGGGGAAACAAAAAGTACCCTTTAAAGACATTTTTTTCCTTTTTAATTAATGAGACATGAAGATGATTTGAGATATTTCAACTTTTGAGGGCTACAAATCAGATATGGGGAAGATAAATATAGCTAGAGGTCAGTTTGGAGGACAAGAATCTGATCCCCCATCAATTAAGGGGCTTTTCTTGGTTTTTGTGCCCTTATTGTGCAAAAAAAAATTATTAAAAGTTAATTTGATGTATTTTTTGGTGTCTTTTCCTACTGAAACCTATTATTTTAGTATATTTATAATAAATATAGTATTTTTATATATTATCATAATTTTCATATCAATTGATTAAATAGATGTAGTCTTTTAAGTTAAATTAAGCTATTTTGACAATATATGACTTTTTAACTTATTTTATTGATTAAATGTTTGGTAGTAGTCTAATGCCTTCTAAAGGGTGGCCTTTTGTTGCTTCAAATTTGGTTGGATAATTGGCTTTATTCCAGCCATCTCCTGCATAGGTTTGTCCTCATTACTAGCTCGGGTTTTAAATTGCAGTAGGCCGGCTTCTGTGGCTGTGTGTGTTTTCTGTCTCTACTTATTGTAGTTGTTTCTTTGCTGTTGCGGTTTTTTGAGCATGGCAGGTTTTGGTTTGGGCTTGTGCGCCTGCTTTTTTCTATTTTTGGCTTAATTCCTTGGGCGGGTTTGTGCACAAGTTGTTTTTTGGTTGGGTCTGTTTTGGTTTTTATAGGCCTCATTTTGTTCTATTGGTTTATGATTTTCTAGCCCATTACCCTTCTGGTGTTATGGTTTAGGCATCCATATCTTGGCTTATTTTGTTTCTCTATGTTTGGTTTCGGCTTTACCTAAAGCCATTTGTTTGGTTCCAGCTAAGCCTAAAGTTGTTTTTTGTTTTGTTTTGGCTTTGTTCTTGGGGTGTTCTGTATGGCCTGGGGCATGCCCCTTGTATTCTTGTATTCTTTTTTCTCTTATATCACATTTAATTATCAAAAAAAAAATTTCAATAATGATTTATTTGCATTTGTTAACCTATAACACCATATTATTATGTATACTATTTGCTCAACAAATATTATATCATCATAAGGTTTGATTTAATACCTTTCTCATAATTTTAACCTAAAAAGAAAGCAAAAAGTTACTTTTTAGCACTCTTCCCAAGGTGGTCGGCCACTAAGGGGTATTTTTGTTATTTTTGATGTTATTTTGTCCTTTGGTACTTAATTGTACTTAAATTCTAGATTTAGGGTGTTCACGTGTCAAAATTTAAATTTTTAAGACTTTTTGTTGCACTATGAGTAAAATGGTTATTTTACCCTACTTATGAAGATTTTTTATTTCTAATATTATATTTCATGTTATTTACTCAATTTAGAATGTTAGGTGACTGTCTGAATGTTAAGGTTTTGTTGCCTGAATTTTGGATCTTTTTAGGATTTTCGGACCGAATTTAAGGTTTTCTAGTTGAGTTAGGGTTTTGAGCCTCGTCCGTACTCTATAGTCTTGTGAACTATTCATCACTAATACTAGGGTCTGAGCAGGGTCTTTACACGGGTCGTTATCAACTGGGTTGTTATAACTAGGGTCTGGACCAGGTCGTTATAATTTAAGTCTCAAAAAGCTCACAAAATACAGATATTACAGCCATTAAAGCGTGATTAACTATAGTGACTCGGCACATTTATATTTTGAGTAATTATTTTTGATATAATTAAATTAATAGAAATGATTTTGAAGATGAATTCTGCACGTTGTACGCGGTTGACGTGTGTGAGAACTCGAGTTATTAATTGGTGATTAATCCTATTATGTCCGAAAACTTTGATTATATGATTTGAATTTGATTGAAATAATATAAAGATTAAATAAGATGGTTGGTTTTAATTAAAATGGTTGTTAATTAAAATGAATATAAATTTATGTGTTGAGAGTAGAATTTTTTAGAATTTGGGAGAAGGGGAGACAAAACATTTAAAAATTTCCAAAACAGTGCCCCCCGACGTGTTTTGCCCCTTTATCTTCTCCATTTCTTGTTTCTTCATCGCGCGACCTGTGAGACCCCGACCTGTTTTATTTTCGAATGATTTAAGTGTTGATGGGAGTAGGAGTTAAAACATAACCTTGGTGATGTTGTGGGTGAGTGTTTTGAGCTTGGATACGCGTAAAAGATATGTTCGGAGAAGAATATGAGGTTCTAAGAGATGTTCGGATAAAAATATGTAAAAAGTGTGTGAAGAAAAGTGACATATCATTACTAAATTGGTCATAACTCCTTGTATAAAATGAATTTTGGTATGAGATTTGAACCATTGAAAAGTACACTTCTGGGGCTTCAATTTGAGCACAAGAATGACCCTATTTAGAGTTCAAACGAATGAGATATGATCGTTTGAAATTGAAACAGCAATGCAGCGGAATGGGGAACTGCTCGAGCGGTAAAAAAACAGCTTGAGCGGTGTGTTCGGACAGACTGCTTTAAAGGCAGCGAGATTGCTTGGATTTTTGTGCATAACTTATTTTGTAAGCTTTCTCTTCTCTCTCTTAAAGCCCTAGACCACAAGCTCTGCCTTCTCTCTAGGTTTTGGGTGTGTTCGGGCTCGAATTTTGGTGATTAGAGGGCAGATCCTTGATGTACTGGCCGTGGGCTTCACATTCATCTGAATGGAATCATGTTTCAGCGGCTTTGGATTTTTGCCAGTTGGTAAAGTTTTGAGTTTGTGACTCTTTAAGGTAGGATCTTGGACTCTATTGTTGTTAAAGAGTGTTACGTGCAATTATAGGCGTTTTTACTGGTTGAAATTACTTGAAAATGCTTTACATGCTATATTTTCATGTTCAAACCATGTTGTTCGGATAAAAAACATGTTTTGCACTTTTTCATGGTTTATTATATGATATGGACTTGTGGATGTTCATAGTTTTCATAAGGTAGTTTTGAAAACGGAGGATTTGTGAAAATCTTGAAAAACATGTTTTGGAGGTTTGGAGCTAACCCTCGGGGTTGAGTCACAGCTTTTTAAACGTTTTGTTGGAAATAAGTTTTCAATGTTGTTGTTTGATCTCCATAGTTGATGGATTTTGGATCTTTTTTTATACATGTTGATGTATAACTACTTTTCGATTTTTCATAGTTGAGTTACGTACTGATTTTTAAATGATTCTATAGATGTACCGTGATAGTGTTTGGATTGGGTGCTTCTTCCCTCGGTTGTAGCCTGTAAAGAGCAGTTGGGTGCTTTTTCCTCTGTTGGTAGCTCGTAAAGAGCCGGTTGCCCCCGTGTGTGGCTGCATTGTTGCAACTCCGTATAGAACTTGTCATTACCCAATAGGTCTTAAATGATTTAGGGATTAGGTAATGGGCAGGAGTCTATAGTTATTACCGTTATCTTGAGTTGACAAAGTTAGTACATAGGAATCATTTTATCATTTTATTTTTCTCGGTTGTGTGATCAAAGTGGAAAAATCACGTTTTGTTCTCGGCTGTGTAGTTCGAGTAGAAAATAACATTTTGGTTACTGCTTTTCTTTAACTGTGAAAACGTTATCTACATTGTTGATATGCATGGTTTTAAGAATGAAAATGGAGAATTTTATGAAGCAAAATCGTTTTGAGGCTCGTATTAGCCTAATGAAAAACTTGAAATTTTCAAGATGGTAAACCCTTCTGGCTCCTGTCGTTGAGTCAACTATATGCTATGTGATTGCATATCCTGCTTTACGACTATATAGTCCATTTCTATTGGGATTCGGCTCACCTTGTGGGATTTTATTGTAAAACCTTTTCAGGTTAACGTGGTCCTGTAGGTTGACCTTGAAGTGCCCGAAAGGTGGATGTTGATAATACCCTATTGTTTGGTTTTTGTTAGGTAGTTTATACCTTTCTGTATATGTTTTATGTTGGGATAAACATGTTGTAAAACATATGTCATTCTTATAGATGTATGCATGATTTATTGCTTACGAGAGAGACCTTGGGTTGGTTGTTGTTTTTTGCTTTTGTTTGGTTTTATTCTTTTTTTAAATGTTGTGTCTCGAGGGAGGATTTGGAGCCTCATTTGGGTGGGTTTTCTTTGGCATGGTTGGCTTGTGAGTTTTTAAAATGATGGAAAAATATTTAAGGGTTGGGAAGGAAAAGTAATATTTTGAAAAGCTAGTCTAGAGCCAGACCGCTTGAGTGGTCTATCGGGTGGTCTCTGCAAATATTCTATTTTTCTCTATTTTGTTCAAAATCCAGTGTCCTTGGGAGGATCACTCGAGCGATCATTTTACAGATCGAGCTGTCTGGACAGATTTCAAAAAAAAAATTATTGTTTGTTTTTAAAGCCTTGGCTCTTGGGGATCATGACCTTGGCCTTCGGGCTGCTCTTTTGCAATAAATAAACCCATGGTAGTACATTTTTACAAAGGTTTTAGTCTCATTTTGGCTTTGCGATTTTCATCCCTTTTCATTTGGGCATTTGTGGTGGTTGTTAGTGGGTTTTTCATGTGACCCAGAATTTGGGACGTGACAACTTGGTATCAGAGCTCTCGGTTCGAATACCTATGAGCCGTAGAAAGAGGGTGCATACCTTGTGAGGAAAGATGTGTGTATGCTTGGTTGCTTGTGTTTGGAACATATGCATGATAGCTTGTTGTGTATATGTGAGTATAGATGTTAGACCTTAAGATTGATTAGTCTTGCCGTCGAGCGTTTGGACTAACGAACTTGGGAGCCAAGTTAAAAACGTGTTTCGCAGACATGATTTATAGCAAGGAATCTAAGTGAGTTATCCAAAGTGACGCGTCATTCTTGTCGGTTCTCCTCGGTATGTGTGATGTGTCTGCATGATCATTTTGGCTATGTGTTAGCATAATTATGTGGTACGTGTTAAAAATAACATGATAGATCGACCTTAGAGTGTTGTGTTTTATATTATTTTTATATATGAACTGTACACCCTTCGAGATGATGAGACCGTGGTTTGGGTCTTGGATATGCGACTCGGTTGCAGTGGTTGTTGGAAGGTAGGGTTATGGGTTGAGTATCGACCGCTTGGTGTGTTATGGAACTCGTTGGTGAGTTAAGAGGTTAGTCTTGCGTGGTTGGCCGTGGTTGGTAAGCTGTTGAGTGTTGGTAAAAGCAGAGTTTGTTCGGGTGTAGTTGAAGCATGGTTGATGGCTTTGGCTTTGGTAGTTGGCTCCTCTTGAGAGTAAGTTACCGAAATTTGTCGTTGTGTTACAGATAGTCTTGTGAGTAGGGGAGATGGGGTGTCGGAGATCCTAAAAATCAGTTGTTACGTGTGGATAGTGATCATCCCTTTCAGTTAAGGTTTAATGTATGTGGTTTCGGCTGTGTGATGGATTAGGTACGTTGTGAACCATACTGTGTCATGAACCGTGTACTCAGAATGAGGTATAGACGGGGACATAGTGGATGGGAGTGTAGAAATTCTTGGCTGGGTGTATGTAGAGATAGCAGAACGTGAGTGGTTATGGAGATATTCCCTAGTAGTCAGGATGTTGATGGTGGTCAGCAGGATGTTGACGGTAGTCAGAGTAGCATCTGGGGATGTTGTTGGGAGTCGAGTAGTTCTTATGACCTTGGACGTGGTATACCTTGTTGAGGTTTGAGACTTGAGTTCTGAGTGAGTGAACTCGAGGATGTGAGGACGAGTATGAGTTGCAGATATGCTAAGAAGAGCATGGGTCGCGATTGCGTTGGAATGTGTAAGGGTTCAGGTTACGATTCTAACATGCGATGAGTAGCAGTTTTGTGGGATTCCTACGAGAATGCAGATTCGTGGTTTGATTGTTATCTTTGTGGTCAAGAGATTGTGTTTGGGAACCGTGCTGGGTGTATGTGGTTGGCTTAGTGCTGTGGCGGTATATCCTGAGTGTGATATGTCTAGAGGTTGTTTGAGTTTCACCTCAGGTTCAGAGATGGGCATGTTGTTTGCCCATGAAAATGAAGTGTGGAGTAATAAGGCTCAGCGGTGTACTGCATGGTTTGGCTGGCCTGGGGCGATAGGTGAGAAATCGTGGGTTACGATGCCTGTGATCGATGTGTGCCTTTAGAGCGAAAGTGCGGGACATGTTTGCATGGGTGAGGGAGTTATTAGTAACTCTGAATGGAAAGTCTCAGGATTGGGTTTCCTTTGTTCAGTGTCGTGCGCTTTCTATGCGAGTTGCTTGGATAGTGGCTTGAAGCCGTGTCATTGCTATGGTCTGCCTAGCAGGAGTTAGGTGAGTAAGCGCAACCTTCTGAAGTGAGGTTTTGGTGTGATAGGAATATTGACGTATGTCTCCGTGTATGTCTGGTGATGGACTTTAGTCCTATGGATGTGCTGCACAAGGTATGAGGGTTGATGGTGTTCACATGTGTGAATGAGGTCTGGGAGCTGAGCGCTTGGTATAGCAAATGATCCGAGTATCATGATTAGAGTTCCTAGAGGTGAAGTGTTGATGAGTACAGGGAGTATGCCGGGTACTAGGAGTACGCTGAGGATGGGTCATGGTTTCTTCTTGACCCTTTTCATTTCTCTGAACTGAGAGAGCGTTTTCTCGTAGATGGTTGTCTGGTAAATTCTGATTCATCTTGGTTGGATGGAGGTACCTGGATCATGATCGATTCGGATTTGGCTGTGGTTTGAGGTTGTGAAAATCTCTCTGAATCTTCTATTAGTACTCGTGTTGAGGTCCCTGGAGCTGCGCCTTGGAAACTTGTATCGCCATGATCGGGTGACTATAAGACGGGTTCTTCGTGACTTGAATGTGTAGTTCATGGCTACGTGCTTTCTTGGATGTTAAGCGTTTGTGTGTATGACCTGGGATCCGATTGCTCCCGCGGTTGGGAACCGTAAAGAATTGCATGATGGGGTTAGTATTATTCTGCGGTGGAAGATCGTAAAACATGATAGGTTATGGTAACCTAGTTAGTGTGGCTTGTTTGTATGATGGTTGAACCATTTGGGTTGTGTTTCCTGTGAGGTCGAGTTGGTAGACCAGGAATCTTTAGAAGCTTGGTATTGGGGGATACTAGAGGGTCTGAGAGGTATGATTTAGTTTCTGCAGTTCTCCATTCCTTTATGTTATCTGTTATTATCTGCTTGCTGACATCTTCTTTTTTTTTGAGTAATTAATTATAACATAAAAAAAAATACAAGTTTCTAAGGGGCATACCCATGTAATTACATGAGAACTAGTAGGAAGAAACCTTCTACAACAAAGAAAACCCAACCCCCCATCGAAACGACGGGGGGCCTAACTAAAAAATCATATTCCACCCACAACCCGCGTGGATAGGAAATACCAACATATACAACACTCTTGCACATCTTAAGAAAAGCAAGGTAACTAACCCCCGCTAGACAGCGGGGGAAACTTCCTAGTAAATAAAAAACCATGCACAACCCGCATGGATAGGAAAGCATCAGCATACAAACAAAGGATAGGACCAATAAAACATGTTAGAAAACTAAAAAAATCCTAATCCCTGCTGAAAAGTGGCTCCCACAAAGGGTAATAGGTGTCACAATTCAGACAAGAACAAGAGAAAATAAAAGATCCAACAAGTAGAACTGGTCGTCCAAACCCCAAAAGCACGTTAAACCTGCTGAAAACCTCCTCAGACACCCTGTCAACAATACTCAATATCGCCAAAAAGGTACCAACACACCACATGTTGGAAGCAATACTGCCAAGATCATTGTTTTTGAAAAACGATTATCGGTAAAAAATTAACTGGACGGGCAAACGCCAAAACGGGTTCCAGATAAATATTTTGACGTCGAACGATCAAAAGTAAACCTGTGCAACAAAATTTAATTTAGAAGAATACCTTTTGTCGATCTAATCTTCAACTACGATTTGATTCCGAGTTGAAACTTCAGTCAGATCTTTTACTGTATTCCCTTA
>JAULJZ010064933.1:0-35386 GCA_032270985.1 Heliamphora pulchella | reverse complement strand
TATATAATATAATAAAGTAGTAACTAGTTTATAGTTTAACTTAAAAACTTATTATTATAATTTTAATATATTAGTTTGTAATATATAAACTAATAAATTTTAAGTTTATACTATAATATAATTAACTTTAAGTTTATAATTTTAAAGTTAATATATTAACTACTAATAATAAAGTAGTAAACTAATATTTTATTATAAATTTATAAACTAAATAACTATAAAAGTAATAAAAATACAAATTAAACAAAAAAACAAAAAAGACCCGGTCAAAACCCACCCAAAGCCCGTCCACAAGCCCGGGCCCGAGGCCCAAACCCGTAGTCCAAACCCAAGCTTTTTACCCCTAGAATCTGAGCCAACCCTAGAGAAAAAAGCCCGACCCAGGCCCACCCGAAGATTTGACGGAAGCCCGCCAGACCCAGATCGGGCTTGACCCGCCCAATCCACAACCGAGCCGGGCCGAGCCCAAATTACATGCCCAAATAGCACTAGAAAGAGTATGGGCATATATATCTAACTCTACAAATGATTATGTTAGAGACTTCTTGACTATTGTTCGTTTCTACATGAAAGAGGGAATGTGGGTCGGACTATCCAATAGCATGATCAAAGAATTGTAGCTAATACATGAGTACCCTGCATTTTAAAAAATTACAATTCCTTCCTTGAACCATTCATAGGTAGATTACTGTAAATATTTTTATATTATTCATAGAAGAATTGAATAAATTTAACAAGAACAAAATCGTCATTTCAGTACTTTTGATCTTATTGACATCAACCCCAACCGTTGACTAATTGTTGACCATTAAAATAGATAAACTTTTAATGAGACTAAAAACTTTAAGAAGAAAACCATAATTTCATAAAAATTACATGGGTGTTTATGTATTAGTTACAAACCTCAAAAAAATAAAAATAAAAAAGGGAATGTTAATTACATAGATTTAATCGAAATCAAACGTGAAAACTAATGCATGGATAATTGATAATTTCCACCGGAAACATAACAATCAAAAAGAAAATCCATCACAGCTATAGGGTTTACTCGAAATGGCAATGCAATTTTTTTTCCGATTTTTGATAACACAAATGTCTCCCACCTAGCCCGGCTTAATTGGGTTTGAGTTATATTACATTTTGAAAATTGAAAACTAATCTTAAGTGTATTAAAGTTAACGACCAAACAAATCTCCAATTATAGTTGTTAAACTCGTACGATACGCAATGCATATCGTACAATACGTATCATTTTAGAGGTATTCCGAGTTATATTGGTACCTCTGTATCAAAGATTCTTGAAATCATTCGATACAATCGTTGTATTGAACGATACATGTCAAATCAAAATGAAGCACGATTCACACAATACGCATGAACTGGATTCGTTTCTTAGCCAGATCAGGTCTGAACAGATCGAAAGGTCAAAAACCTCGCACTTCATCAATTTTATTTGCATTTTTTTCTAAAAATCGATGCTTACAAACATAATTTGAGTCATTTCGGTGAAGATTAACACCATTGAACTTGAGATTTAGCAAAAGATTCTTACAATTTTCAAACCAAGATTTGTGTCGATTGTTGTTGCTTATATGAATCTGCAAAAAACGCATTTTTCCACCTTTGGTGCTTCGATTTAGAGTATTTGGTGGTCGATCTACCTATAGGAAATGAATCGAGTGAAATATTAATGATTTCCGAGCTGTTCGTCATGTAACCAAAAGCTACGAAACACGACGACCTGTTTTTATTTCCAATTTTTGTTTCAGGTCGAGCTGTTATGACCCATTATTTCTTCGAGTCTGGAGGCTTTGCTTTGAGTCTGGACTCTCTAATAAAAAAACAACTTCCTAGTAATTTTTGTTCACAAATTAGCTTTTTTTATTGTTACATTTCATTTAATTAAAAACTTCAATTTTTTTCTTACTAAACTTGAACGAGATGCTTCATGCTTATGTGTTTACAGTTTACTTTCTTTGTTGGATTATAATATTTGATCTTGAACCATTTGAACCATCTCTATTGTAGTAGATTATATTTTTGTTCTATTTTTGCAATATTTATGCTTTATATATGTCTTATAACTTTAGTTTTTATTTACTTTAAATTATCTAAAAAAAATTTACGATACACGATACAATACAATACACTACACATAAAAATAAAAAACGACTCACGATTCGACACGAGTTGAGAACTATGTCTCCAATAGACTTAGGCAGACTTGAACTAACAACTAACGACTCCTTAAACGCAAAATGCCAAGGTCTTAAGCAGTCGAGCAATGCAAGAAATTGTACATAAAAATTGGCATTTGTCTCTGGATTACATATAAAACTACGTTACTAAGCATCATCACCCTTTTGACTGCATTGTACTGATGAATGAGTTAGCATCTGCTACTGTCTGAAAATATTTCAAACACCGCACCGAGACGAGGGTTTACAAACCAAAATAACTGTCCCTCTTAACTATTCACACGGCCATGGTTTTTCTATCCCGAAAATTCTCTATTCCTCAATCCCAAAACAATGGAATCCATTAGATCATTTGAGAATCTCGAGACATGAAAATCTCAAGACATGATAAAATAGTGTTTCAATGCAATGGGGACACGGAGAGAATTTTCGAAACAGAAGATCCCATGTCCTATTCACATATACTTCTTACAATGCTCACAACTCAACCATTCAACGATGTCTTGGCTGCAAGATGGGTGAGAGCTTGCCTGTGGTAAGTGTTACGAAGCTTCTTGTATTTCGGCACAAAAGCTCCAATATCAATCTCCCCGTCAAGAAGCTGCCTGTGCAGAGTCTCGGATTCCTCATCCGTCTTATTCATTGCCTCTGCAAACGAAAAGCACATTTTCAGATTGCTCATGCAAGCGGAAGCTGTCTATGGCGTCGTTTGGCACCAGCTTAAAGTCAGACTTTAGCCTTTTTACTTAAAGTCACCAAAAAAAAATTAACATTCAAATCACAACATTTTCTCTCTGCATGGTTGCTTAAATCCACTTTTTAACCAAGCAAAAATCCTGACTTTGCCAGGTTACCAAATGAAGCCTATGTGACCCATTGGTAGCGTTCGTTAGAATTTTACCTTGAAGCCTATGGAGCAGAGATGCGGGGGAGTAAAACTTCAGGGTCTCTTCTTTTTGCCTCTCCAGCTCATGTAGCTTCTCTTGAGCAGCTGCTAATTCGGTTGTCCGAATGATTCTGCACTGCAGAATCAAAAACAGCAGAGGGAAAATAACCATTTACAATTGCTTTTTAATATTAGCTTTGCTATTAAGTAACGGAACGCTGTTTAAATTGTTCACCTGATTCTGCAGTTCCATTATGCGTGGTTCTTTCTCAAGATTCTCCCCTACATAAAGATATCACTTAGAACAAAACTCCATATGTGGTTCAATTGCTTAGATATGACTTAATGTATATATATGTGGGAAACATGGTAACTTTTGGTGTAAGAAAAGAAACTCACTGGCAAGCTGCAAAGTCTCCTTTCGAAGTTCATCTCTTAGCTGATGTTTATCAAACAGAAAAAGAAGAAAAAAATAGTAAGAACAACTCAAAAATAATTTAGGAACAAGGATATCACTAAAGGACCTATTAATCATGTAAAAGACGGCATACTCCCCACTAATGGACCTGTAATACAGTGACAGTTAATGTAAGCTGCATGAACAAGTTTGCATTGTTTGAAGTAATATACAACCCCGACGATCCTACTCTGGTGAAACAAGTGTTTGTCTGCAGACATGCTTCGCCACAACTTCAAGATACCTTCATATATGAAGTTTCATCTATATGCTTCGCCACAACTTCAAGCTACCTTCGTATATGAAGTTTCATCTACATTACATGACATCTTGGGTCCATCAATAATTTGTACAAAGGTCAGTTACCATGAGCACATCCATTGCAAAAATAGGATCAACTATGGACTATTTTCGTCTATGTTACGTGACATCTTGGGTCCATCAATAATTCAGATGAAGATCAGTTAGCATGAGCCTAAGAAGCATGGAAACTTCTAAGAAGGTGGGCGTATCATACCGACACTTGTTAGACACTACTTGACACATGTCGGACACTTGTCTAAACATTCTATTTTTTACTTTTTAGAACCAAGAATCTTAAAACACTTGGAGAACACACGTGTTTATCAGTTAAATACGCATGAAAAGCGTTGCAAGTTTGAAACAATCACTCCTCAAGACATGATAAAATATGAATGTACACACATCAACAAAAAAAGAAAAAGAAATCCTAGCTAGTTAGTTTTATGTTCACAAAAATATATGTATTTATTAATGTGTCCACAGTTATTTTCATGTATACATCGGTAAATATATTTATTGTGTGCCCAGTTAGTGTCGTGTCATTTTTTCTATTTTTTGGAAAATGTGGTGTTGCCATTCTATGTCTCGTGTCTATCGGTGCTTCTTAGCCATGAAACATTCATCTCAAAAATAGGATGTTATGAGCTATTTTAAGTCCCGCTGAAACATCTCACACGGAACTTTAGATTATTATCAAGTCCAAAAGAATTATGCTGGTAATTTTTAGCTCTGAATGCCTCTGCCATATTTATTATCTTAACACTTTTAGATCAGAGAAAAAGATGAATCATGTTCATGAAAATATATACATATAATTTAAAATTTTAGAAAGCCTTGTTTTGCAAGCCCTGCACTCCAGTATGGCCATGTGATAAGATGAGAAACTCAAATGACATTTGTCTTCTTGAACGAAAATTTGGAGCAAATAAATTAACAAAAGAAGATGAGCGCATCAAAACAATGTTTTCATCTCTTTGCTTCGGTAAAAAATAATGGTCACAGCCATAGACATCAATTTGATAGTGGGCTGCAGAAATTTCACGGGCCATATATCTCATTAGCTCTACAACCAAGTCCCACATGTAAAAGAACCTCTAACCGCCCTGATAAACAAGCCTTTCATCTTCAATGGCCCCATGAAAGCATCGCTGCATGCATATCAAACACACTATCATGGAGCTAAATCCCTCGGTTCCAACAGCTTTTAAAGTACTAATCAGACATTTATGTGCTTCATTGAAGCCCAAGGTGATATAGTTTTTCACATTATAGAAAACCCACCATTTTAATTACACCTAGGAACTAACATAAGATGAGTTATAGGTCATGCTCAAAGAAGAAAAAGGTTGGAGGAATACAAACTATACAGTAAACTACAGCAATCATGGTGCAAAAACTTAATAGAAATATAATATGCAAGTGAAAGAATAATAATCAACATGAACTTACGTTGTTTTGAATTTTAACCTGATCGAGTGAAAGTAAGAATTGATGGTATGCATCTTTGTCAGACAAAAGCTTCCGCAACTCATCAACACTATATGCATTAAAATTGGAAGAGAAGAGAATGATCAGAAAATACAAAAACATAAAGCAAGATGTTTACTTAAATTTCTATATTGATTTTTGCAATCTTAAAAACATTGAAAATTGATTAGGTAACTTCTAATATGGTTCCAGCAATATATAGATACATAAATCCACGTCTATATATTTACATGTACATCACAACTCAAAACTCAAAGTTCATCATTTATATCTCTACTGTCTAAAATATATAAAATAAGGCGGCGGTCAAAAACTGCAATCCTTCTAAAAACTACCATCCTATTCATAGGCTTTCTTCAACAATTTGGTGGCACAACTCTATTTCTTATTAAACATTAGTGCATAACAAAATCTTATTTTGCTTATGAAACCACTCCTAATCCATCATGGGCGTGATGTCCATTCTCAGCATGATGTCTTCTCACATGTTGTGGGGGTGTCCATGGATCGGGTTGGGCCAAGTTGAGCTCTACTCATCATCCAACCCCATGTATTTGGCTTTTAGTTTTTGCACCCACAACCGACCATTGGGTTCGAACGTTTTGGACCAATGGGTTCAACGAGCCTATGGGTTGGTGTGGTTTTGACTTGCTTATTTTGGATTTTTTTTGTTGAGCCCATTTTATTTTTTAACCAATTATAATAGTCTTTTTTAATTAAAAATATTTATTTTTGATTAATTTAATTTTTTTTTTCTTCCCATTCACTCAGATCTCTTCCGCTTTATCGATTTTGTTCAAATCTTCCTTTTCTATTGATTTTCAAAAGTATCATCAAAAAATGGAATGGAATTAAAATTATCATCAAAGTAAAAAGTTCTATAAGGTCACCGTTAATTTGAAAATAAAAAATGGACTTAAAAAATCATAAATTTATCAATTAGACCACATATAAAACCCAATTTACATAGATTTCACACAAAAAATATCAAAATAATAAGCAACCTTATCTCATAATACATCTAAAAATCTATAAAATTAAATATACTCAAGATCTGTAATCTGACCACCACTCGGAAAAAAAAAATCGAGGGACCTGCCACTAGATCAAACCATAGGAAAAACCATCAATTGTCGTGTTGGACAGGTCAGGTTGGGTTATGCAGGTCGGACCAATCCATGAACACCCCTATCCAAAGAAGCCCACCACCACACGCTAGTTTACTTTGAAATGTGCATAATAATCTGAATAATATGAAATTCCAATAAAACATACTATACAATAGTAACTAAGAAGTTAAAGAAGTGTACCTACGACCAGAAACTAAGTAGCATAGATACGGATACGCGACATGAAACGAAAACGCCGACATGTCCATTTTAAAAAAATGCAGGACACTTAAAAAACTGTTTTTTTATATATTTAGTATATGTTAATAATATGAAAAATTAATTCTACAATAATTGAAAATATACAACATTTTACTAGTAAAATTTAAAAACTCAGTATTTCATCTTATAAATGTTCTAAAACATATTTAGTGTGACTAATTTGCGTTTCGAAGAATAAAAAACATTGCTATGAAGAAATTCAACTCATAGAACGTGTTCAGAGGGTTAGAAAAGTGTCCATTAAGTGTCGAAAAAGTGTATGATATTGTAAGTTTCATTTTCTAATTAAGACATGCTTAGAAGAGTCGAAGACACATTTAGGAGTATTCGAGGAGTGTCGTGTCGGACAAAAGTGTGTGATATAGCAGGCCTCCTTCGTAAAAGTGACCATGCTTCTTTAGACCAAAAAGAACAAAAATGGCATAACACAATCACGTGGAGATGACAGTTATCAAAAAAAATTAGGACACACAAAATGAGAAAATGGTAATATCTATAATCTTACGGTATGCCATTAAGATCACAGATCTAATATCCAGATCACATTATAATGTCATCCAAAGATGGAAATTCATGTCCCAAGTATTGTTTTATATTTTGTCTTGATTGGCAACCTTAATAATAAGAGTTAATTGGTAAATTAATCCTATTTGAGCAAGTTATAAAAGGAACAGTCCCATTGTAAGTTTATTAATGGATTATGTCCCAAATTTTAAATTATTTTTGTGTTAACGCATTTGCCCTTACTTTAAATCTAGTCAAACTAATCGATTAGTTAAATTAGAAATAGATGTGCATAAATTGCAACAATCAATTAAAATGTGATTGGTGCATTTTTGTTGGCAAAATTCTTGGAGTGATTCGTTAGGAATATTGCAACAGTAACCAAACTATTATAATATTTGGTGAGTTGTTCATCAGGTTTTTGGATGCCAGTGTCCTTAAGCTACTTTGTTTTATGACCAATGAATTTTACAATTGGTCAAAACTGAGAAATTTATCAGGAACTTAGATATTTGTTTGCTTTAACAAACAACTATTTTAAAGTTGATTTGATTGGTGAATCGGTCTAGTTCTTGTTTTAGTTTCTTTCTTACGCACTCAACCATCTCTTGGTCAAGCTCTGAACGAAGCTCGTGCACGGCTCTTTAGTGACCTTTCTGTTTCATTAAGGAGACTTGTCAATGGTGGTGGTTCGCAAAACGAACAGAAAAAAGAACTAAAGTTTACTTCTTTATTGGACCAACAGACCGATCGAGACTAGTTGCGAGCAATAGTGTCTTATATATTTATCTCTTATAAACATTTAAAAGGTGTAGAATTGAATTCTTCCATCACAAAGGACCAATAAATTTCACGTGGCTAAATTGAGAAATTTATTGGAAAGCTTTACAATGCATTATTTTTCTAGCTTAAACAAACATCAAGCAACCATTTAATATTGATAAATTTCTCTATCGGAATGTTCTCAATAAACTTCACAAAATCATTTTTGGATATCATATTTAACGAATTTTTTTAGGTAATTAATTATATTTGACGAATTTATGTCATATAAGATTTTAACCTTTCTTCATTTAATAGTTGTGCAATTTATAGGTTATATCTAAGAAGTTCATGTACCTAAGCAAAGTTAAATTCCAAAATAAGTACAAACCGAAGAATTTATTATTTTACCAAGTGGAGAATTTTATGAAACAGCTTATTACTGAGTTTACATGTAAAAATATATGTAAATACTGAGATTACCTAAAATTTATCAGCATATGTAGTGTTAGCTTTTTTCCAATTGAATAACTATGCAATTTCTTGGTTATAACCAAGAGATTAAAGTACATAGGAAAAATTGAATTCCAAAATTATACAAAATGATGAATCTATCAATTTAACAAATTGATAAATTTATCAGTTTAACAAGTTGAGAACTTTATAAAAAACGACTAACTACTAAGTTTACATGAGAAATTTATGAAAATGATGGGATTGTGCAAAAATAACCGGTGTATAAAATCTCTGGGTTGTATATTTTTCTAGGTTGATGCATGTTTTTAAAAATCTAACGTGCATTTTCTCTGTTTATCTAACATTATGTATTATGTGATTGTTCTAACATTGGCCCCGTTTGGATAACATGGCTTATGGCTTATTTAGCTTATAAACCAATAAATAAGCTACGTCGTTTGGGTAACCAAATAAGTTAAAAAGATGCAAATAAGCAAATAAGTCAATAAGTCAAAATAAACTGGCTTATAAGCTAAAATAAACCAAATAAGCTGACAAATAAACCAAATAGGCTGGCTTATAAGCCAAAATAAGTCAAAATAAGCTGGCTAATAAGCCAAACGAAATGGCTTATAAGCCAAATAAACAAATAAACCAATTGTCACCCAAACATACTAGCTTATTTGTGTTTTGGCTTATTTGCTAATAAGCAAATAAGCCAATAAGCCAACCACCCAAACAGGGCCAATAAGATTTCCTATAGCAAAACATTGAAAATAGTCATTGATGTATTAAGAACTAAGTAGAATTTTAAGACATTGAAATTTCTCGATTATTTATTATTTATTACTGGGAAATTTTATTCGCTCAAATGTACATTATTTACTGTTTTACAAAGATATCATGTTGTTTTAGGGTTTTAATCTCGTTTTTTATTTTTCAGTATATATGCAACTTTTAGAATTTTGTGGTTCTTACTTACTCTTTCAAACCATTGTGTATGGAATGTGGATGACTTGATGATGATTTCAATGCTAGTAAAGTTCGAAGTTCTGGCCGCAAGTCAATCAATTAAGATTTTTTTCATAACATTTTATTTCACGATTCCGTATTGAGGATTTGAAGTATGATGGTCTGAGATGTTTTCGGAAAGGTAGCTTTGAATTCTATATATGAATATAAGTCATTTAAAGCAAAGGGTGAAATTCTCTGAATTGATATCAATTTCTAATTTGAATGCTCGAAACTTTATGGGTCCTGATCTATTGTCACAATTACTGTGTTGATTTTTGAGAGTATTCTAGGGATAATAAATGACTGGGGACTAATACTACTAAAAACTTTTAACTAGTATTTATTCTTAGATAAGTTTCTATTTTGGGACCGATGCCTAAATTACCCTAATAATACTAAGTTGCAAATCTCAAAAATCTAGTTTTCAAAATCAAAATGTAAGGATTTGGCAGAATTGTCTAGGTTACTATCCCTTTCTAAAAAGGTGGCATTTCTCCAAATGCTCTTGCCACTAAATAAATAATTAACACTGCTGCAAGTACAATGTTGACAAATTTTATATAAAAACAGAAAATCATTTCACATTTTAGATCAAATCTTGCTGTTTGTGCTCACTGTAAATAACATGTACCTCTATGAACAATGGATTGTGTTTTAACAAATGTCTATAATACTGGCAATAACTTGTAATGTGCTTCTGGTAAATTATATTAAATACTTAAAATATTTTTATTTTTTATTTTGAATTAGTACCACACAACACAGAATATTGGCTAGTAGTTATAAATGCTATAGCTTCCCAATGTTTAACATCCAGGCATCCCAACTTCATAATCAATTGAGTGTCAAAGTGATGGCCAGGAATTGTTCTCAACAAAGATTTCTCTATGAGGGCAAGGTATTGTAAGCAAACAAAGTAAAAACTAATATTATTGCATATTGAGCCAAACGGCTGGATTTACAATAAAAGAATACAACAAATATATAAGTTATAGAAATCCCAATAATAATAATAGACTAACTAGAAAACTAAATCACAATAATGGAAAAATATCAATAGTATATTCTGACAATCTCAATAATAGGAAAATATCTCCAAATATATTCTCATACCTCCCTTCAAACTCATGATGCGAGCCTGGTGAGCAGAGAGAGTTTGTCAAGCAGGAATCGAAAACGAGCCGAAGTATGAGTCTTGGTGAAGAAATCAGCAAGTTGCAATGACGAGGAGACGAAGGGGAGATCAATAGTACCAAACTGAAGATGCTGACGAACAAAGTGAAAATTAATCACTATATGCTTCGTACGTTTATGAAAGACAGAGTTATGAGCGATCTAGATTGCACCCTTATTATCACAGTAGAGAGAAGTAAGATAAGAGAGAGAGACACCCAAATCAAAAAGGAGCCAACGGAGCCAAACAATCTCGGCAGTAATATGAGCCATGGCACGGTATTCAGCCTTAGCAGTAGAACAAGCAATGACAGATTATTTTTTACTTTTTCAAGAAATGAGGGAGTCACCAAGAAATATACAAAATCCAGTAGTAGACTTGTAATCAGAGACATTACCAACCCAATCAGTATCAGCAAAAGCCCGAAGAGTCAATGGTGAAAACGAAGAAAAGAATAGGTTCTGAGAAATAGTGCCACGAACATAACGCAGAACGCCTCTTAGCTGCCCAATGAGTGGAGCGCAGAGTAGAGACTAATTGACTTACCACATGTACAGCATACACAATGTCAAGATGAGTCACAGTAAGGTAGATCAGACACCCAACCAGCTCGCGATAGACAGTGGGATCCTCAAGAGGAACGCCATCAGAAGGAGAGAACTTAACATGCAACTCAATGGGAGTATCCACGACTTTATCATCAGTGAGACGATTATGGTAGATCACCTCAGTTGCATATTTTGATTGAGAGAGGTGATAACCCGTGGGGGAAGAAGCAACCTCTATAACAAGAAAGTATCGCAAAGGACCCACGTCTTTCATTTCAAATGTACGGAACAAATGTTTCACTTCAGAGATAGCAGTAGAATCAGAATAAGTGATGATCATATCATCCACATATAATAACAAGATAACCAACTCAGTAGAAGTGTGGCAGAGAAACAGTACAGAATCATGAGAACTAGGAGTAAAATCAATCTAAGTAACCGTAGACTGAAAACACTAATACCAAGCACGAGAGGACTGTTTCAAACCATAAAGGGCACGCAAAAGACGACAAATAGTACCAGGAAGATGAGAGAGACCTGGAGGAGGGCGCATATAAACTACCTCGTTGAGATGCCTATTGAGAAATGCATTCTTGACATCCAACTGGAAAAGAGGCCATTGACGAATGGCACCAACAGAGATCAAAGTACGAACTGTAGTCATCTTAGCCACAGGTGCAAAAGTTTCTTCATAATCAATGCCATACTCCTGAGAAAATCTCTTAACAACTAACCTGGCCTTATAGCGCTCCAGAGAACCATCAGAATAAGTTTTAACTTTGTAAGCCCACTTACATCTAATAAGATTTTTATCGGCAGGTAATGAAGCTAAATCCCAAGTACAAGTCTTCTGAAGAGCAGTTAATTCGTCATGCATAGCATTGATCCAGTTTGGATCAGTACAGGCTTCCTTATAGGACTGAGACTCAAAGTAAGTATGAATAGTAGATAAAAAGGCACGATAAGAAGGTTACAACTACTGCATTCAGAAATGTCGCTGGCAGACACTTTACCCAAACAACCAGACTGAGCTAACTATTTTAGGCGGTCACTAGATATATAACCTAAACAAAAATGCTAAAGGTAAAAAATAGAAGAGTACTGATCTAAAGAAAAAGAAGATAAAGCCGCAGAAGAGGAATCTAAAGGCAGATGCAAACTTTCCAACACATATAAATCACCAATCCTACACCCGATCCCAATCTGTTTCTGGGATGTTCGAACCTGAACAACACAACCAGAGGAAGAAAATACGTCAAAACCAGAATCAGAAAGTTGACTAATAGATAATAAACTAATAGTCAACTGAGGAACATAAAAGACATTAGATATAGATAATGACGTGGATGAAGAAGGAATAACAGAACTAATAGAAACAACCTGCATAGAAATACCATTGGCAGTAGAAATAGAAATTGGAGAAGTAGGGAAAGTATAGGTGCCATATGATAAGAAGAACCAGAATCAATTATCCAAGTAGTGGAGCAAATACCAGTGAAATAAGAACTATGCAAACCTGAAGAGAACGTAGGCATAGCAGATGCATGAGATTGGAGCTCAAAAAATACCTGCATGGTCTGTGGTCTAAAACTGCTCAAACAGAGAATGTACTAAGGAGATTACAGCACCACTGAAATGCGAGAAAACCCAAATCACATGCCAGATTTCGTATCTAAATTCTCGAGTCAAAATAGAAACTCATGCCCATTGTGAAGAATTTCCATGCAATCTAGTACTATAGCTTGCAATTTTTCGTCAGCTGAAGCGCAGAAAGTAAGATCCAGAATTCGTATCTAAGATCCACAGTCGGAGAAGAAGCAGGGTTCGAGTCATCGGTGCTGTAGGTTGCTGCGATTGGTTTTTCAGGAAGGAAGAGACGTCGACTGTGATGACTGGTGCGACTGGCGCGGACTGGCGCTGATCTAGGGTTTCTAGTCACCAAGAGAGAAGGCGACAACGGTGCAGGAGGGAGGCTGCTCGACGGTGCATGAGGAAGGTCGACGACTTAAGGTTAGGGTTTATAACCCTGCTCTAATACCATGTAAGCAAACAAAGTAAAAACTAAAATTATTGCATATTGAGCTAAACGGCTTGATTTATAATGAAAGAATACATCAAATATATAGACTATAGAAATCTTAATAATGGTAATAGACTAACTAGAAAACTAAAACACAATAATGGGAAAATATCAATAGTATCACAGGTATAAATGAGCCTTGCATAGCATGCAACATTCCACAATTAAAATGTCTACATTTAATTCTCAAAATCTGTTAATGAGCATGACAAATATGACTACAATTGATGATGACAAGTAACAAAATACAAACCAAACCACCACTTAAAAATGGAAAAAAAAATCATATGGGCAAACAGATTGAAACTGGCTAATCAACAATGTCTGAAGAAAGTAGAAATATATTTACCAGTATAATACTTACAGTGTCAGGAGTCCAAGAACCTTACCTCTTATTCTTTAACAAAACAATAATGCCTGCGGCCTCAGAAGGTGAAACATGAGATGGTGATTGTGGCCGGTCTGCAGGCCTTTGTGGATTGAAGCTACTAGAAGAGCTGCTACTAGGTGTTGTAGGGTGGGAAGAACCCGGAGAGCTAAGTAAAGATGGAGGATACCATGAATTTGTGGGAACCTCTTGCGGAAGTGGCTGAGCTTGCTGCTCTTGAGAACCCCTGTAGGTTAACAGAGTTAGCTTGAGAATATATAAAGTTAATAACAGCAAAACAACTAATTATAAAGCTTATAGCTTCAGTGGACAGAAACTCATTTTGATCATGTGCATGATAAGGAGAGAGCATACCACACATAGTTGAAGGGAAAACTAACTGAAAGTTGGTTTAAAACTAGGCATTATATTAGAAACTTCCACACTTATCTTGTATTTGTATAGAACGCAAGCTTACATAGAGGTCATTTGTGAAAAATTATTTTCTAGCTTTTAGCTTACAGTTCAACAAAAAATTAGAAAAATCCAAACAAATGTGCATATAATTTTTTGTTTGTAACTTCTGATTCTAAGTTTTAACAAAGTACAAATATTTAGTCCTTCAAACTATAAGTTTACAAGATTATAATTATAATAAATATTTATAACTTATGCTTGAAGTCATAGTCACATCTTTTTAGATATAATTTATAAGTTACAATTTTAAATATGCCTAACCACCTCATACTCTATCAAAAATTAATACAAGCCCAATTCAAAGTATTTCTAGGTTTGCAAGATGCTCCAGAATCGCAAAGATAAGAAGCGTAAACATTTAAAGCCTTTAATGTTGATTCTATCTACTAGTAAAAGTTCATTTACAAGTAGCAATGATAACTACATGAAAATGTTCATTCACGAGTAGTAATCATAACTATATGAAAATGTTCATTCACGAGTAGCAATTATAACCACGTGAAACATATCTAGTACTCTGGCACAAGGTACGAGCCTACGGTGAGATAGAATAAAAATTTACACGTATCAATGGTAACTACATGAAAATGTTCATTTACGAGTAGCAATGATAACTACATGAAACATATCTGGTACTCTGGCACAAGCTACAGGCCTAAGGTGAGATATTTTACCCTCATTGACAATAAGAAACAAATTTTTGTTTTCCCAGTGGGAGATAACATGTGTACATAGGAGTTTTATTCTCCATAACAGCCCTCCCACCCTTTTGGCTGCTTCCTTTGGGGCTTTCCCACTTTTGCTTTGATTGCCCTTCATACCCTATCATCCTCTGTCCCTAAGATTTGTAATTAATCCTGTTAAACCTTCCCTTTCACGGTTGCCTGCCGTAAATCCCATCCACCTAATCAACCCATTAAAGTCCCTCCCCACTTCACCAATCAGTTTTTCCACCACTCACTCTCTGTTTCAAATAGCATCCCTCTTCATATTCTCCACCTTTCTGTTCCTCTCTATTTCACATCAAACCCCCATAGTCATCCTATATGCTCATCTCATAATGCCAAAACCATCATCACCAATCAGGGATTAAAAAAAAAAAACTCACTTTGCTTTAGCCTCTATTTGCCCTAGCTTTTTTTGAAGGCTTTTTACTTAAAAATCTCTTAAAAAGTCTACTTGTCTGACCTTCCATCGTAATCCATTGGCTTTTTTCACATTTTTCCACATTTACTTTTTTATAAAAAAAAAAACCAATAAGAGCTAGGCCAAACACACGCTTATTCTATTTGAGTCTATTATCTAACTGCAATTTCGTTTCCACATATCCAGAGAATGAAGAATCCCATCAAAAAATAAGCACAAGGACCAAACAAACAAAATGCATGAATTCGGACAACCAAACTACACAACGCGGGTCACAAGCAATTAAAAACCTAAAAGAACAGTTTGAAATCCATGTCCCAGTACTTAAAAATTTATAAACTGAAGCCTGAATTCATCGAACTTAATAATCAAAGCCACTAAATCAACATAAAATACAGATTTAGTGGTTTTGACAATCAAAATTAACGATTTAATGCTTCAATTTTACAAATTTTGATTATCAGCATAAATACAATTACATGAAATCGCGATACATCTATCGAACAGAATAATACTATAATCCCAAAATTTCATTTCTCATTTTGTTTTTTTCGTTTTCATATGAAAAAGTAATAAGAATGACGGGCGTCAAAAAAGCCCTAGAATTAAGTTTCTGCACGAGATTAATAACAGAACACGATGATCCACTGAGAGAGAAGATTACCAGAACGACTTGAACATGACTTGATGGAGAGATCGTTAATCGTGCGATTGATGAAAAATGTAGAACGAATCAGAGAATCGAGAATCGCCGAGACGAAAGGGGTGGAGATTTTCGTCTGCCTTCGTTTGTTTTTATTTGCAGTACTCCTCATTAGTGTGAATACGCGTGGCGTGTTATTATTGGTGAAACTTTCGCGTACTATTGCGTGACGAAACACCGAGGGAGCTCAAAGACGTTGATACTGATTTTCGTCAAAATTTACAAAATAAAATAAAAAAATCCGTAAACTATTGTTAATTTTTTGAAGGGTTAATTTGTATTATTTTAATTCGTCAATTCACGTTAACTCATGTAATTTATGTCGATGAATAAAATAAAATAAATTAATTAATTATTAGTTATATTTTTTCTTTCATGTTATCTATTCAGCTGAACTCACCTAAGACATATATTAGTTATTGTTGTTCTTACCAATTTTAATTATATATATATAGTTACATAAATTTTATATAGTTTGCCTGTGTTTGAACTAAGTTTTTTTTAGTGAATTTTAGATTTTTTTAGCTTTTTTAAAAAAAAGTGAAAAAAAGTATATGTCATGTAGAAAAAGTAAAAAAAAGTAAAAAAAATCACTTAAACCAAATCAGTTAGATTTTTTGTGACTTTTAAGCCAAAAAATCAGGCTTAAAAGGCAGGCCAAACACAGACTTTATAAAAAATAGATTACTGCATTTATGATTTTAATAGTTAGTACTATATTTTGTGAATATTTTCTTAGATAAGTATGAATTGTAAATTTTATTGTTAAAAATATTTATTTATGTTATTATTATTAATAAATGACTACTATTGCTTTTAGGTGGTCTTTTGTTTGGCATGTTAAGTTTAATTTTTTTTGAAAGAAGAATATTTTTTTATTTTTTAGAATTAATTTTTTTTTAAAATAATCTAAAGTTATACAAACTTTCAACACGCAAAATAACGGGTTAAAACCATCAAAAAAAATTTATCCAACCCCTTCGTTTAACGATAAGTGAGTGGGCGACAAATTAAAAAAAAAACTCATGTGCCAAATGTGAATTGCTTAAAAAATTTTCGACAATCCACGCTAATACAACTCGAGTACACCATCACTTCAAGCCATCGTGAAGTGGGTAGTTGATAATAATAAACTCTTATAACAATTTTAGCATGTTCTCTAAAATGAATCTGTTGGTTATTTTAGCTAGTTATTGTTATATTTGAAGTTTCGACGTATTTTTAAAAAAAAAATTCTATTTTAATTATTCTTCTTTTTGTTAGGAAAACTTAAATAATAGAAGGAGGAACAACAAATATTATATAGTTTTGCAACATAAAGAATTACTTTCTTTAATACGATATTTCCCCCACTCAATTAGAGTTTGCTAAAAGTTCCCAAAACAAATCATCTCTAAAATACAACAAAACCTTGGATTCTACGCATAGCAATTTTGGATAAATTCCAAAAAAAATTCTAAGAATCTGATACGAATAATGAAAATAAAAGGGAAGAAAAAAATGATTTTAACCTGTAATAGAATCATGAATATATAAAAAAAACATAGATTTACTTTAAAGGGTTGTACCCTTTTCGGTAGTGGCGGTTTATGATGAACAGTCATGACTTTTAATAAAATTAGTTTAAATTTAAATAATTTCTCAATAGACAAAAAGATGTTGATAAGGTGCTTCTCACCTATTGCACGTAATATGTACAACTATTCATTACAATCGCACTGTCACGTGTTCGAGTGCCAAGTGAGCCATTGAAGTACTAACAATGCGTCACTTTATGCCCTTTGCCCGCACCACGGGCGTGTGTGCTACACAGGATTCATTCTATTTTTCATTCAAATACAATATGTCTAAAAAGCTCAACTTATATACTAAAGGAAAGTTTCATAAATTTCGTGGGATTACATCTTTTTCAATTAATAAAAAGTCTCTTTTTCTTCCTCATTAATTACAACCTACACACACATATATATATATTTATAACAATCCCCTACTATGTTGTAATATTTAACTCTTTATCAGTACCAGCAGCAATATGACCACACATAAAAAATGTATTTTTTTACTTAAACCCACACTTAGTGTAATTATTTTAGAGTTATAAGAGAATTAACGGTGGTCTTAACTTGAACCAAAATTCTTATATACCAAAACTAGAAAACTAGAAATAATACACACATGAGAATATTTAAATATATTGATAAATTCAGTCAAAGTTTAACACTATTATGATCATGTGCTACATCTTGCTTTCACGAGCATTTACAAGAGTTAACCATATCTCTAATTAGAAGCGGCATCAATTCTATGCTTATATAGGTGAAGTCCTTTTAATGTTCCCATTTAAAGACATTTTCTCCTCTCTTTTTTTCTTAGAAAAAAAAAATACAAACTTCATTAAGAGTATAACTCATCCTCTATAATCGTAATAGTTAACAGTTAACAGTAATCTATCCTGAATGAGACATTAATTTATATTCCAATACCATACTAATCACATATTAGTAATTTATTATTACTTTTTAAACCTTTTTTAGGTAAAACTTAAAGAAAGGTTGAGTTTGATTACTAGTGATTCTTTTAGAAAGGTTTTAGTCTCATTCAAATAGAAGTTATTTTTACCAAATCTCGAGACAAACATATTCATGCTAGAATTAATTGCTTAACATATTCATGTCTTAAATTAATATGTTTAGTTTTTTATTATATATATTACTGTATGCTCTAGACATGATAGCTTTGCTATCACAGTGCAAAAAAAAAAAAACAAGTTGACATTGGTTATGGCTACAATTCTATATCTAGCAATATATTTATTAGCCATTTTGCCTATTTGTCAAGCTATATATTTGAACCATTTTCTCAATGTAGTGAGATTGACATAGAGCATAACCCTCACTTGCCTTTTTTTAAAATTTCTAAAATAGTATCTACTTCATTAAGATTTTTCATTCTAAACATAGAAATGATATACTTTTTTGTTCCATATATACCTTTCATATTAGTCCAAAAAATTAGAATCATATATACCTTTCTAGCTTTGTCTAAAGTTATAAACTCATACTCCATTATGAACCTCACAATACACGTCTGTTTAAATAATTTCCATGACACAACTACACCACTTAAAGTGAATACGTATCCACTTGTGGATTTTGAGTCATTAGCATCAGATATCTAATTTGCATTACTGTACCCTTCAAGTACTGCTGGATATCTGGTGTAGTACAACCTATAGTTTTGGGTGTATCTCAAATATCTTAGTGCCCTTGTGATTGCCTGCCAAAGGTCAGTCCTAGGGTTACTAGTATACCTGCTCAATTTTCTCACAACATATTCCAAGTCAGGTCTCATACAATTCATTAAGTACATGAGACTCCTAATGATACAAGAATATTTCAATTGTGATATATCTTTATATGTATTCTTGGACAAATGTAGGTTTATATCTACAAGTGCCCTTACAATGCGAGTATTACCCTTATCAAACGTCTCAAGAATTTTTTCAACATAATGGGACTGAGATAAGGCATATTCATCAGATGTTTTAGTAATTTTAATCCCTAGTATAACATCTGTTATTTTCATATTTTTCATGTCAAATCGCTTATTCAACATATACTTGGTAATTTTAATTATAAAACTATTACTACTCAAATTTAGTATGTCATCAGCATACAAATAAATAATGACATAGCATTTGTCAGTATTTTTCACATAGACACATTTGCTACACTTATTTATTTTGAATCTATTTGACAACATTACACTGTTAAATTTTTCATGCTATTATTTAGGTGCTTGTTTTGATCCGTACGGAGATTTAACAAGTTTACATATCTTTTTCTCATGTTCTAGATCTATAAAGCCCTTAGGTTGTTCCATATAATTTTTTTTATTTAAATGTCCATTTAAGAAGGCTGTCTTAACATCCATTTGATGTATTTTTAGAACAAATCATGATGCAATAAAAATCAACATCCTAATGAAAGTTATTTTTTATCACAGGCAAGTAGGTATCAAAGTAGTCCACTCCTTCAGTTTGCCTGTATCCCTTAACTATAATCATCGCTTTGTATTTCTCAATTGATCCATCTGTTCTCATTTTTTTTCTTGAATATCCATTTATATCCAAGAAGTTTACAACCAAGTGGAAGGTTCACCAGTTCTCAAGTATGATTTTACAAGATAGATTCTATTTCACTATTGATTGCTTCTTTCCATTGAGGTGCATTCGAGGAGGATATTGCAGCCTTAAAAGTTAGAAGCTTATTTTTTAACAAAAATGTTAGAAAATTCAGACCAAAGAATTTGGATGTTCTAGTTCGTTTACTGCGTCTAGGTTCATCATCCCTTCTCAATCTTTGATCCTCATCTTCTACTTGACTATTGGCTACTGTAGTATCATAAGTTCTTTTAAGAGAACTTATCTCTTGTGTAGATTTGTACGAAAATACATGTTCAAATAACGATATATTTCTAGATTCAATAATCGTAGTTACTTGGATCTCAGAATTATCGCTTCTGTGTACTAGATTTCGATATGCGCCACTATTATTTGCATATCCTATAAATATGTAATCAACAGTTTTCGATCCAATCTTGACCCTTTTTGAATCTAAAACCGTCACATTAGCTAAACACCCACACATTCTTAAGAATTTCTACACAGGTTTTCGACCATTCCATAATTCATACGGAGTCTTATTCGTTTTCTTGTAGTGTATTTTGTTGACAATGTAATTAAGAGAAAGTATTGTTTTTCCCTACAAATTCTGAGGTAACTCAGAACTAATGAGTAAAACATTCATCATTTTCTTTAAAGTCCTAGTTTTCCATTCAGTAACTCCATTTTGCTGTGGAGTATAGGGAGCTATTGTTTGATGGATAATTTCATATTGTTAACAGAACTCACCAAAAGGTGATTCATATTCACATCTCCTATCACTCCTTAAGGCTTTGCCAAGTTAGTTCTCAACCTCTGTTTTATACAAAATAAAACTTTCTAAGACTTCATCTCTGCTCCTTAGAAAATACACATAACAGTACCTAGTACAATCATCTATAAAAGTAATAAAGTACTTTTTTCTTCCTCGTGTTTGAACAAATTTTAAATCATATATATCACTATAGATTAAACCAAGAGACTCGGTACTTCTTTTCACTGATTGAAAATGCGCTTTAATTAATTTAGATTCTACACAAGTTTCACATTTATGTCCTAATCTACCATGCCGCACATAAAAGACTCAAGCATATAAGTAGAAGATGTAGTATTATTAACTTTTGGAATTACTGTCATTACATTGAGTTTAAACAAGTCGTCTGTAAGTACCCATTTTTCCACAAACATGCTCTCTTTAATAAGTACAAACTTGTTAGACACAAAGACCAACTTAAAACTATTTTTGCTCAACAGTGATCCTGATACAAGATTCTACCTTATCTCTGTCACATACAGGACGTTGTTCAGCGTCAGCTTCTTGCCTGAGGTCATCTTCAGCACAACATTTCCTTATCCTTCCACTTTAGTAGTAGAAGAGTTTTTCATGAATATTTGTTCCCCACTGGTCACTGCTTGATAAGTGGTGAACATTTTATAGTTTGTATAGACATGTCGGATTACACCAGTATTCACCTACCACTCCCTATGGTTGGATCCAACCAAGTTGACCTCGAAAACCCACAGCTGTTAGGTTTATGTTAGACACATCATAAGATAGGTTCTCTATTTCAACAAGATTAACCTGAGCTTGCTTCTACCTCTTCGAGGCATTTTCCTAGTCTTTGTGGCTTTGGCAGTCCTTAGCACGGTAGCCTGGCTTGTCGTATACAAAGCATCGTCCTTTGAACTTTTTAGAATCACCACTCTTAACCTTTTGGTTGTGATTCTTCCTCTTCTTTTCTTTCTGGGCTTGTTCCACCACATTTACCTTCGCTTTGAACTGGAACCCCTGAGTACCATTTCTTTCAGCAGAGCAGTTGTCCTCATCAATCCTTAGCCGGACAATTAGGTCTTCAAGCCTCATCTCCTTGCGCTTATGCTTTAAATAATTCTTAAAATCCCTCTAGGATAGTGGCAGCTTTTTAATAATTGCAGCCACTTGGAAGGACTGACTAAGTGTCATGCCATCGGCATGAATCTCATGCAAAATTAGTTGAAGCTCTTAAACTTGGCTGATGATGGTCTTGGAATCATCATAAAATTTTCGAGAAATATGTTGACAACGAATTTCTTCATGTCGACATCCTCCGTCTTGTATTTCTTGTCAAGAGATTTCTACAATTCCTTAGCTGCCTTAAGTGGACTGCACACGTTATACAACGTGTTATCCAAACCATTCAGGATATAGTTTCGGCACAAAAAGTTAGCATGCTTCCAAGCATCAACCGCAACAACTACTTACCGGTATCCCTCTTTCTCAAACAATAAGGGAGCATCCTCTTGGAGGAACCGCACCAGACTCAGCGTCATTAGGTAGAACGGCATCTTCTGCTGCCACCTTTTGAAGTCTGTCCCATTAAAACTTTCTAACTTCTCACCATGCTTTACGGGAACTGTAGTCAGAATTGGGGCCAAAACAGATGCCACAACAGAGGTAGAAGCGGTAAGGGTGGGGTTCATTCTGTTATCGATTTCGCTTGCCATACCTGCAAATGCCGAATCAATACCAAAACAGAATCCAACAATAAATTTATAAAACTTATAAAACAGTAACGTTTAAATAACTGTAACAAACGTTGAAACAAGTACCAACAGAATTTTTTCAGAAACAAAAAAAAAATTATTTTATCTTAAGATTGTTGGTATTTGAATACTAAAAAGCAACAATCAGTCAGTTTGAAAAATCAGGACAGCAACAACAAACTGAAAGTAAAAATAAATTCAGTAAAATAGGATTATTCTAATATGTTTTTTTCCGCATACAACAATAGTATAAATAAAATAAACAGGTTATACAGAAATAGAGAGACAAAAAAATTGTTTTCTTTATACTGTAAAAACCAAACAGCAGATATAGAATATAATAATCAAACTACTACAAAAAGAAGCCACATATTTTAATTTTTAAAACTAGATTCGAAAAGGAGCAGTAAAAAAATCTGTGTTTAAAACCAGAAATGTTTTTCAAGCAGCAACTTTAAAAAGCAGAACACAGGTAGGTAGGTTAAAACAAAATTGAATACAAATTTAATTTGCAGAACAGAAATGAACGCAGGTTTCTGTAAAATGTTTTATAAATAGAATCTAAAATAAGAACAGTCTTACAGAGCGACAAATGTAGGGCGGATTTAGATCGAGTCCAACGTTTAACGATGTCTCCTTAAGACATAATACATTCTTGTCTCGGTGCTTGTGATGGAATAGACGTTTGTCTTTAGGATAAAATTATTCCCGTGTGTAGAGGAAGCACGATGATCTGCACACTCAGCGAACACCGCTGTGTTTGAACTTTCTCGAAAACCTTAATCGGAATTGAAGACACAGAGTAACAGAGTTTAAGATGCTCAAACATTGGGATACTCAAATGGGATCTGCAACAGCCTTTAAATAGGCGCTCCTGATGACTGTTCAGGTTAAACCGAACAGTCATGAACCGGTTTGACCTGGCAATTGGATTGCCCAACAGACACGAACAGTTCGATTTGACTCCAACGGTCCCGAATCGAACCCTCCAATGGTTCTGTCAAAACATAATGGTAACGGTAACTTAATTTAAAATTTAAAATAACTTAAATTTCAAATTTAAAAATTTAATTAAATAAATTTTCAGTACAAAAGATAAGGGTTAACGCAAACCCACAACAACCCGTGACCCACAAACCTCGGACCTGAGCCCGGTTTGGCCCAAACCGGCATGGCTGGTCAAACAAATGGGTGAGCGGCAGCTGCGGCGCCTGCGTGCGCGCTGTGGGGTTTGGGTCGAACCCAACTTTGGGTAGGTCTTCCCTCATCTACAAAATTGGGTACCCCTAAGGGACACACCCCTTAGGCCACACTTGGCTTATGTAAGCCACTACCCAAACCTTCTCCCAACTAATGTGGGATTGGGCCAAGTTATTGTCACGTCTCAGAACCCGGGTCATGTGAACCACCCAAGAAAAACCCACTTTGAGATACCAAGATCCATCAAAACCACATGAGCCCAAATGGGTCCAAGAACGTAAACAGAAATGAGTTTAAAACCTTTGAAAAATGTACTTTCGAGAGTTTATTTTGTGTAAAAGAACAACCTAAAAGAATAAGGTCACGGTCCCCAAGAGTCAAGCATTAAAACAAACAAACAAACAAAATTTTTAAAAAATATCCCAAACCAATCGAGCAGTCTTTAACAGTTCACTATTTTTTTCACGCCTGTGAAACAACCGAGGCTTACACAAGACCGCTCAATAAACCGATCGATCGGTCTATCAAGTGGTCTTGCTCTAGACCACTTTTTTAAAATTCAACTTTTCACCCTTAACACTTGACCATTTTTTCAACATTTTGAAAGCTTTCAAATCACAACTAAGCCATCTAAAACATGCTAAAACAAGGTTCAAAATCATTCTTCAAGGCAAAAGAGTTGATATAAGCATAAAACTAACTGAAAACAATAACTATTACATATAAATATGAAAACATACAACCAACCTAGGGTTCCTTTTATTAACATACAGCAGACATGCATTAATACCAAAGCCTCAATACTTACAAAACATATGCTTTAAGTCCAAAACATAGGACATCATATACATGACCCAACAACAAGAAAAATTAAGAAATTTAGTCTTCCGCCACCTTTGGGGCTTCACAAGATCAAGTCACAAGATCTTTTTCACCTAAAAGGTTTTAAATTCCACAACGTGAGTCGAAACCCAATGAAAAATAGACTAGCATGAATTTAAAAGTATAACATGCAATCGGTTTATAAACAACTCGACTACTCGACTACTCACATTACCAAAACGGTTTTTCATCCTTAAAATCACGAGTTTTCATATAATCCACTAACACCCAGCAGTTCAATAATCATACGCAACACCCTATTTATGCATTCTTTACGGTCTAAATAATCTCTACGGTCTATCACCGCAGGACCATCATCAGTCCCAATTATGCATTCTTTTACGGTCTTTTACCACAGGACAGTACCAACCCCAATTAAACAATTCTTTACGGTCTTTCACCGTAGGAGCAATCGAATCCCAAATTACATACATGGTTGCTTTACATTTAGAGAAGCACATAGCCATATATAACATTTAAAGGCACACGTTCATCAACCACCCGTTGGAACCACGGCTCAACCCTAAGGGTTAGCTTCAACCCTTCCAAAACTATGTTTTCACAACATATACATAAATCCCTTTCGATTTTCAAAACTCATCCTTTTGAAAATCACATACACATACGTCCACCAACTTTGTAATAAACTAAAAACAAAGCCTAACATGCTTTTTATCCAACCAAACACGGTTTAAACACAAAATCCAACATCTATAGCACTCTAACACAATAAAAAATGTGTATAATCGCATGTAACACCATTTTAAAACAAGATAGTCTAGAATCCTACCTTAGAGAGTTAAAAACTCAAAACTTTAAACATCGACAAAAAACTAAAGTCGCCAAAACGAGATTCCGTTCAAATGAATGCGAAACCCACAGCGCGTATATGAAGGATCGATTATCCCAATACCAAGAATCGAGCTCGAACCAAGCTAAAAGTTAGAGAGAAGGCAGAAAAATTTGTTGGATTCTCAAGAGAGAGAAAAAGAAGCTTGCAAGAGAAGTTTCGGTGTACAAACCCATGTCATGAGCTGGCATATATATAATCAACACAAACAGACTAATCGATCGATCTAAAGACCAATCGAGCGGTCTTACCCAACAAGCTTTCAACTTTCGGTTGCAATGCCCCAACAGGACCATGAACGAAACCCACATGCATATCTAAGCTATCACATGCATAAAACACATAGAAACATGTTTTTTCATTACGATTAAAACGATAACCAACACGTCATATATAAACATAACAAAAATAAAAGGAACTGGTTTTCATAGTTGCCACCATTTTGTCAACTTCAATGGGACACTTTTCTAGTCAATTTCTCATTCACCCATTAATGATTTTGAATGCCACAAAATTTATTATTACTCTACTTATAGAGATAAACAAATTAGAACGTAGAATCATTTAAAAATATTAATCTAACACGAAGATATTTAGTTTCAAAGTTAACTAAAAATCATTAATAGGTGAAACTTAATGCTTGTTAAAATATTAATCCAACAAGTATTGTCTTACACTTAATGCTTGCTAAAATAACCTCAAACTTAACTCCACAAGATCCTAAAACGTGAAAATAATCAAGAATTGAAACAACCCCTAAATCATAAGACACTTTTTTTTAGGATGACTAATAGACGACCAAACTATCACCGACAAAATAGTGGACCTCTAGATGACGAAACACCTGGATTAGCTCAAGTTTTACGAGAGCTTGCTACCAGTATTAACTGTCTCCATGTGCATGATAGAGCATGGTTCTTATTGGAGTTTGGAAGACAGCGAGCCCCTACGTTTAGAGGAGGAGTATAACCAAAAGTGGCCGAAAAGTGGCTGAGGGCCATCAAAAAGTTATTCAACTCAATGGCAGTTCAAGTTGAGGCAGATTGGGTAGCTTTAGCAGCTCACCTATTGGAAGGAAAAGCGAACTGTTGGTGGTTTATGATCAACAACACCCAAGACGTGGCAGCCTTAACATGGGATCAGTTCGAAGGGTTATTTTTGGAGAAGTATTTTCCCGCTCCCCTTCGTCAAGGACGGATAAAAGAATTCTTGGAACTTAAACAAGGATCGATGATGGTAACCCAGTACGCTAACCGCTTCGAGGAGTTAAGCCGCTATGCTGCAACCATTATACCAAACGAAGAATCGAAAGTGCAAAAGATTGAGTGGAGCCTAGAGCCATCAATTCGGGGAAGGATCGTCTGCATGCAACTTTCCATTTATGCACAAGTTGTACGGGCGGCACTAGTAGTAGAATTAGAGTTGGCAAATTCAAGGAGGATTTGGAACCAAAAGAAGAGTAACTCTAGTAATGAAAAATCATTGGGGCGATTCTTTCCTATCAAGCCGTACTCATAAGCTAGCTAAAAAGAACAACAAGGGGACAACAGATGGGATCTTGTACCAAACGACAAGAGACTTGCAGAACTAGACTACTACCACCAACCATCCTTCCTCATCACGTTCGCTTTGCCCTAGATTGGCTACCAATTAGAGAATGATCCAAACAGTGAAAGAGACACCCAAAACTCTACGTGCCGATAAGGCAATCCTGGACATCAGATAGTGGAAAGATCATTCCGTTAAGGCTAGACCACGTAAATGAGACAATCAAGAAGATCAAGCTGATCCGTCAACGTCGTGCCACAACCTAGAATAGACAAAAGAGTTACGCTGAGAGTATGTGGCACTATGCGAACAATTCAACAATAGCACTATTGAAAGAAAGGCACGCTTAGAAATTTCAAGAACGAAATTTGATTTAAGGGAGGTAGATTGTAATGTCACGATTTTTAAGCCTCTGAATTGAGAACGTTAAATCAACTGAAACTAAAATTTTAAATTAGGGCTAGATCAAGGCAAGAATCCTGATAGATTAAGTTTAGAACCAGATCTCAGAATTGAAAACCCTAAAGAAGAAAAGACATCTCTTAATCCTAGAACCTCATAAAAAATAAAAAATTACAATTTGGTCCAAGAAGAATAACAAAATTTTAAAAATGACTCAAATCAAAGACGTACACAAATAGCAAGGCTCAAGTCCAAGGAATAGAAAAGTTAAGTGCCAACTCAATAATTAAGAAGAAAATATACGCAAAGACTTAATATTTCATATTTTTCAATAATTGCACGTTTAATTTCAAACTTTTAGATAATTACACTTTTAGCCCAAAACACCCCACAATTGGTAAATCCATACTAAGTTGCACACCTATTACGAAAATACCATAAAATTCTCCTATAATCACTCTAGAAGTCATCAACAATCTTAATCCTAACAATTACACATAAGTCCCTCAATTCTCTCTATTTGCATGAAAGTTTCCGAGGTAATCCTCATCCATTTTCTACAATAGACACTAATTCATGAATAAATATATAAAAAAGTACCCGATTTTAGATTATAAAAGTTAGTGACGAAAACCCACAAAGACTAGAACCCCAAAATTGGATTAGGACGGGAACAAAATTATAAGATTCAAAGTAAAACCTTACATAATATAGAATTTTCTAATACTGAATTTTAGAAATCAAAAATCATAAAGAATCATAAAATTATAAGTTAGTCCAAGAAGATAGAGAAATTATGAAAAAGACAAACTGACCCTAAGTGTAATTTTATACAATTTTTTAATCAAACAAAAACGAAACCCTAAGACGCAAGATTTAAACCCCAAACCCTTGAGGACAGTTGATATCAAAAAATTTAAAATCCTAAAATCACATAAAATCATAGGATCACAATCCTACAACTTAACCTACGAAAATCATGTATCATGAAAAAGATTGAAAATAGGGCCCAAATAAAATTACAAAATCCAACTCTTTTAATTAAGCCCAACTAATTTAATACAAGAAGAATTATAATTATAGCCCATGAATTTAAGTCCAAAGAAATTTTTAAGTATGATCCAAATATATTAAGCCCAAATCGTAGTATTAGCGACGGTTAGCCGACGAGATCTTAGGTCACTAGATTGATGAAAATCCTAACTCAACTCGAAACCCTAATTCGATCTGAAAATCCTAAAGAAGACCAAATAATCCAGAGGCAAAACCCTAATACTCATAAAAGACTTCTAACATCCTAAATTAACTAAGTAACACAAAATATAAAGTTAAAAATCAAAATTTCTCATAATTTGGATAAAATGATCATTTTACCCCTAGTACAATAAAATGTCTTAAAAACTCAAATTTTAACACATAGACACCCTAAATTAGATATTTAGATAAAATTAAATAATAAAAGATAAAATAACAATAAAAATGACAAAAATACCTTTGAATGACAAAAATACCCAAAAATACATTGGGATGTGTGCACAAAAGGTCATTTTTTTTACCTTTTTAAGCTCAAAAATGAGAAAAAATTGTACAAATTAAGCATTATTATGACTCCAAGATTTTTTAAATAAGTAATATATATAATAATATAATAATATAAGTCAACAAAAATAAATAAATCATTATTAAAATTCTTGCACACTTAAATAAGTCAAAAAGTCACATCTAGTCAAAATAGCTTAAAGTAGCTTAATTGCCTACATTTAAACAATTGATTGTTGTCAACATTTTTATAAATTATGATAATAATAATAATAACACTAAAATAATTTATTTTAGTAAGTTAAAAGACTAAAAAGATACATCAAATTAATTTTAAAATTTATTTTTGGACAAGTAATGCCAAAATACCACAAAATAAGCACTTAAAGTAAAATTTGAGCACAAAAACCAACCAAACAGCCCCTTAGATGAATTTCCATATGATATTCCTAAAAATTTAGATTACAAATCTCTTAAAAAAGTCACCACCTCCCATGCAACCAATGAGAATTAAAAAAAATCAAGAATTTATTTACACATTAATAATTATTTCCACTACCTTTTCTCCTATAAAACCAACACTTGAGCCCCAATCTTCCCTTCATATTTTCAGCCAAGAGGAGTGAGAGAGACCAGATTTCTTGAGTGTTCAAGTGTTCTTCAAGTGTGGGAGAGAAAGGAAAGAGAGAAGGAAGAAGAGAAGAAGAGAAGAAGAAAGAATCATGAGTAAAGAGGAATACTCTAAATCTAAGTCTATACATCCTTCAACTTTTAGAGCAATCAAACACGTAAACTTCTTAAAATTCTTTGTCATCCTCTTACAAAATATCCCTTAACCTATCTCTATAAATACATCTAAGAATAAGAAACCAAATCTCACACAAAAAGGCGTTGTGATGGTAGAATAGGGGCTGTTTATGTTTGATCTATTGTTGGATATGTTTACATGTGGTTATTTTTTAGTTTAATAGCTTGTTTAGGTTTTGAAACTTGGATATATATGCATGGATTACATGCATGCAAAGAAAATAAAATAAATCTAAGCATATCTTGAGCCAAGGCACCAGAACCCTAAAGAGCCTGATTTTCTGGGTGTTTCAACTTTCTGCCACAAACTTTGATCTATCATAACTAATTGTAGAAAAATGCTCTAAGTGTGATTTTTATGTCCAGATCTAGATTTTTAAATTATTTTTCATACAAAAATAGTTTGAAGTGATTTTATTGGGTAGAACTCGAGATACACCATTTCTACTAAAGAGTGTCAGATTCTGACTATCCTGATGTGCAGACATGAAAACCGAGCTTAGCTTAAACCATGAGACTTGCAGAAAACATGTTTATCTTATTGTCCACCAAAAATAAACCTAAAATATGAAGTTTTGATAGGTCAAAACCCTCCTCAAAACCACTGTTGAAAATCTATGGTTGACAGAGTTCTCTGTCACATGTTTTTGCAAGACCAAAAATCTATATTTTTAATGACCAAATTCAAAAGTAATTTTTATAGAAATTGTAGCTAACATATTAAACTATTTACCGACCAAACATTAGCCCTAGATACCCTCAAAAGGTCCCCCAAAAGTCTTATGCATTCTCTGTTGAAAACAGGTTCTACTGAACCTTTTAATGCTGACTGAACCCATTTTATAAAATGGCCAAAATCATCAACTAGTTCCAAACAACTAGCCTTAGCACGAAACATACAACTTGTAGGGGACACACTAAAGTAGAACATATCCAAAAATCAGACGCATATCCCTTGATTTCAATTCAAGTCCCTATAATGGTCAGCAAACAAGGCCTAAAAGTTAAATTTTTAGAAGAGTTTAATTTTGATCGACAAAACTTTAACTCTTGCATGCCATAATTTATTATCGGACAGTGCTTAACTGCCATTTTGCCCAACTGTAAAGTTGGTCTCTATTTAATCACATTTCGTTCTTGTTTTAAATTTTTAAACAATAACAAATATAAAAAAGAAGATTAAAGAGAGTCTATGCAAAAGTAAATAAGAAAATAAAAAATCCCACCTAAGATGCTTTTAAAAGAAAGGAAAAGCACCTAAGGCTCATGCAGGATTGACAATTGTGTCTAACATGTTTCACTTATTGGCAAACAGAAGTAAAGACGACATTCATGAAATGATTTTGACTACTAGATCAACAAAAAGAATTAATGTGGCTGCACAACCAGAGGTTGCGGCCACTATTAAGAGAAGGTCACGATTGTAGAATCAGAGGTTACAGCCATTATGTTTAAACGTCGCGGTCGTTATAAACAAAGAAGAGAAGGTCACGATTGTAGAATTAGAGGTTACGACCATTATGTTTAAAGTTTCTAGAATGATTTTACAATGTACATTGTGTAAATGAATTTGAATATATGGAAATCACATAACAACATAATCAGTTTAGTACTTACAGCATACGGTTTGCCACAAAAACATGATCATAAGCATTGTTTGATGACATTTAAACTACATGTCCATTATAATGCTAATAAGAACAAGAAATAAAAAAATAAAAACCCTAGCCGTAACAATCCCGAGGAGGAAGAAAACAGGATATAGAAGCATTACGGTGGCCTATGTACAGGCACCTAAAATGGGTGATCTCCCGTGAGTGCCTCCTTAATCTACATCATTGGACCTGATGGATAGTAATACGCCAAGTACACTCCGTGTGCCTGTGAAACATTGAACTTGACTCGGGAGAGAGAAATAGCTACAAAAGGGGAGAATATCGAAGTATGTATTGGGAACAAGCCTAGTCAGTGTATTGAAGGGTATATCGGTTGAGCTTTGACAATTGGGTTCGATAGAGCATTGATGCTCTTTAGGCAAGGGTCTTTCTCTCTCTAAAAATGATTGAAAATAGTAGTATTTATAAAACTCCAAATGCTGGCGATGTCCTCTAATAGCTACCACGCATTTAGAATAGAAGGTTCTAAAAGAAGAACGCAGCCGTGAACATTGAGCATTAAACAAAAAGAAGATATATATATATATATATATGTGTGTGTGTGTGTGTGTGTGTGTGTGTGTGTGTTATAGGGTTGAATACGGAAAACTATGAATTTTATTTGGATTTAATATTTAATTTTATTTTAATAAAATTATTTTTTTTAATTTTATGAGAATTTTAATGAGCAATGTATAGAATATCATTTATTTAATATTATGTATAGTTGTCCTTTATTTTGTACAGTATTTAATTTGGTGTATAGAGTACGGTTTGCACACAGAAGATCAGATAATAGCGTCGTTTATTGTTCCAACTCGCTGTACTAGTACACTTTGTGTGTATTGAACAGGACCACATTGGGACAATTAATTTTATACTGACTATATAAATTAATTTACACCCCAAGATTATTATCAATGCTTATACTCTTAATCTGAAAATAATTATTATTTGCGTATATTTGATATTCGTTATTTTGATTCATTAGAAGGTGCGATCTTTTATAGGTCTAGAGTCTCGGTAAGTTGGATAGCGGTATTAATTATATGATAGATATTAATTATTGACGGAATCCACATATCGATTGTTCGAGATTGACGGTACCCCCTTAAGAAAGTTTATAAGTTTTGACCGGATCAAACCCTGCTGGTGGATTTGATTATCCGGCGGTTAAATAAGTTAAGCGGAAGAGTTTAAGAAATTTTAAAGATGTCGATTAAATTAAATTATCAGTAATTAAGTTTAATTGGTAGGTATCAAGAATTTTAATGCGAAAAAATGAGTTAACAATTTAATAACAGGAGCTCAATATAAATTGGTCTGGAGATTATGACTAAGAGTGCAGTTACAGTTCTTTAGTGGTATGAATTGTAATTTAGTATTTTATGAAAATTACAGAAACCGTTGCAAAATTTTCATAATTACAGAAACCACTGAGAAGTTTGTATAGTCGCAGAAATCGCTGGATGAGTATCTGGGTTACACTAGAAGTCTATATCATAATTACTCCACAAGTCCTTACTGTAACCCTATAAATATGTGGGTAGACTAAACCAAATTCATAAGTTGTCTTTCATGACAAAGGTTGGTCAGGTTCTGCCGGTTTCAGTTCTCGAAAGATCGTAACTCATACTACGTTTGAGAATCACGTCGAAAATACAGTAGAAGGTTTGACTGAAGTTTTAACTCGAAAAATCAAAGTTCGTAGTTAGAGAATCGACCAAAAGGTATTCATCTGAATTAACTGTGGTGGCACGAGTTTTATTTTTGATCATTCGATATCAAAAATTTTTTATCTAGAGCTTGTTTCGGCAATTGTCCGTCTAATTTTTATTTTTTAAAAAATCGTTTACAAATCAATAATTTTGGCAATTTGCCTCGAACAGGGTGGTCTTCCATGACTACTTCATGGTGGATAGCTATTCAGTGTGGTAGGTTGTATATTATTAGTATACATCCTAATTATATTTAGTTTAATCAGACAAAATTTTAATCTTAAAAATAGTTAATAGCTTATTCTCATGTTTAGTGATGAATACAATCTAATACTTAGATTAATTTACTTAAATTATATACTAAAATATTAATTTAATTTTAGTTAAAAAAATGTGTGTGTATATATATATATACATATTAAATTAATTAGGTTTAAACAATTATTCAAGTAATTAACAGTGAAACTTGACTCAATTATTGTAATATTTTAATATATTACTATTTAAATTTAGATTGAAATAACCAATGGTCTTGATTAGACTAAATAATATATATTAATTTTCTTTAAAAAAAAATAATAATTTAAATAATAATGTAAGAAAATCTTAATTTGGTTTTGCTTATTGTTTAAATATCGTTTGAATTGAGCATTAATTAATGGTAGTCATTTATATATATATATATATATATATGTGTGTGTGTATGTATGTGAGTGGTTTTCCTTGACTTATTAATGGTGAATAGCAATTCAGTGTGGTAGGTTGCATGTTATTAGTATACATCCTAATTATATTTAGTTTAATGATAAAACTTTAATCTTAAAAATAGTTAATAGCTTATTCTCATGTTTAGTGATGAGTAGAATCTAATACTGAGATTAATTTACTTAAATTTTATACTAAAATATTAATTTAATTTTAGTTAAAAAAATGTGTATATATATATATATATATATATTATATCATTTTAATATATTACTATTCAAATTTAGATTGAAATAACTAATTGTTTTGGTTAGACTAAATAATATATATTAAGAAAATTAAAAAATAATAATAAATTAAATAATAATGTAAGAAAATTTTAATTGGGTTTGCTTATTATTTAAATATCGTTTGAATTGAGCAGTAATTAATGATAGTCTTTTATATTTGTATAATTTATGGTAAAATCTTTTTTGTAGATATTTTTGTTGCTACACGTAATATGTTGACCCAGGTGAATAATTTTAGCATGCTATGTATTTTTTAAAAATCATCCTAGTTCCTAAATAATTTTTGAAAATAAAAAAAAATTAAAATTCTTTTCACTATAAAGATGGAAATTTATGATGTAAATTTCATGATATAAAATTTAGGATGATTTTGGTTACAGTCCTAATTTACAAAGTTATAAGATGATTAATCCCATCCAACTAATTTTAAAAAATTTAGTTCTAACATAGTGTATTATTCCCAAACTGTCCATAACATTATTTGAACACAATCCAATGTCTTATTCCCGCCACCAACTTCATCTTCTCTGACGCCGGCATTGGCCACTCATTCCCCAGCGATCTTGTCCACTTTTTTTTTGCACTGATCTCCTTATTCCATTAAAATGAAAAATTTATCAGTTTAAAATTCTAAAAAAATTCCTCATTTCTTTAAACCAATAAATTTATCTGTTCAAAATTCTAAAAAAAAACTCTTCATTCTATTAAACAGAGAAATTTTTATAAAGAAATTTTCTCAAAAAAATTAAAGTGATAAATTTATCAGTTAAATTAAAATGATAAATTTTTCACAACAATAGTTACGCCGGTGAAGAAAGAGTGATAAATTTATCAATTAAAGTGATAAATTGTCACAGCAAATGCGAGCTGGTGATTGAGGAGTCAAGAGATAGAGGGAGGAGCGGCAGCGGTGGAGAAGTCCAGATGCGGCGGAGGAAGGAGAGGCAGCAGCGGATGAGAAGTCCAGATCCGGAGGAGGACGGAACGGCGGCAATAGAGGAATCTAGATCTAGAGGGAAGAGCGACGGCGACAAGATATTAAAATACCATTCATTTGAAGACGACGTCGGTGAGGTTGGCGGGAAGGGGCGAAGGCGAGGAGCGACGACGAGAAGTAATGTGGCGGAGATAAGGAGAGAGGAGGGAGAGGT